>CADDXX010001214.1:0-30717 GCA_902810485.1 Alauda arvensis | reverse complement strand
CCCTGCTGGAGCACTGGAGTGATCCCAGCTGGGCCCTGATGTTGTGGAGAGATGGTTTTGGTCCTGAGATGATTTAGGATGGATTTCAGGAAAAGGTTCTTTCCCCAGAGGGTGCTGGGCACTGCCCAGGCTCCCCAGGGAATGGGCACAGCCCCAAGGCTGACAGAGCTCCAGGAGTGTTTGCACATCCCAGGGATGCTCAGGGTGGGATTGCTGGGGGGTCTGTGCAGGGCCAGGAGCTGGACTCTGACCCTTGTGGATCCCTTCCCTCTCGGGATATTCCATGATTCTGTGCTGCTGCTGGGGAATGAAGGAGAGGGTGGAGCTGCGGGTTCAGAGGTGGGTTCATGTCCTCACTTTCTCTCCATGTCTCTGCACAAACTCAAGGCCACTCTCTGGCTGGGGAAGCTCRAGGGGAAGCTCACTCTGAGCTCAGCAGATCCTTCTGTGTGGGATATGKGGAGAAAGGATTGGGGTGCTGTTTGGGATAACAAGCAGATGAAGGGAACATCAGCTGTGCTTCCCAGGGATGTGTCTGCCCTTGCTGGCTCCGACACCAAACTCTGGCAGGGCACCYGAGAGCTCTGAAAATCCTTATTTTGGGTTGGTTTCCGTTTATTTTCATTTTGGATTTGGTACTTCCAATCCCAATCTGCCAACCCTACACTACTGCACGTGGAGACAAACATTGCCCCTAGTGGGTTTGGGGCTCTTGAAGATCCAGAGCCTCCATAAATCCACAGCCAATTCCTATTCCAGCACCTCCTCTGGGCTGCACAGCCTCCTCCTCCCCCTCCTCCTCCTCCTCCTCCCTCTCCTCCTCCTCCTTCCCCGTGCTGAGGCCACAGAAGGACCCTTGCGGTCGAATTCCTGACATTCCTGCAGCCTCCATCCCTCATTCCTCTCAGCAAACATCCTCTGCTGCTCCAAGCTTTGCCTCTGGCCACCAAGGAAAATCCTAAATCCACTGCTCAGCTGATGCCTATGAGGGCCCTGSTGTCCACCCCAGGCCATGTCCTCACTGGGATTCCTCATCCTGCCCAYCCCCCTGATTCCATGGATTTTATTTTTATAACCAGGATACCTGCACAGTAAGCAAGTTTTCCAAGCTAATATTTTTCCAGGTGCCTCTGTTTTACCAGAAACCTAGAAAGTACTTTATATATAAAAATATATCTATCTATATATATGTTAAAATAGTATATTTATGCAGCCTCTCCTCCATCCAAGTGGATATAAAGGCTTATTCAGGAGAATAATAAGGGCTATATAAAATATAACTCCACTGCCAGGAAATCATCGTGCTGTGCCAATAAAAAGTTATATTTTTCCGGCTTCTCTGACTTGCAGCCTTCTTCTGGGCTTGGAGAAATCCTATCCAGCCCCAGCCTGCAGSCTGAAGGATTTAAGTCACCAAAAGGCCACGGAGCAATGCTTTCCTTATTTTTGCTGCTGTTCTGACATATAATTCTCTSTGAGAGAATCCTGCATTTATTCCCAGAGCAGAACAGTTCAGCCCTGTCAGGCAGGGATCGGGTGGAGCATGGATGGAGTTCAAGCACGAGTCACAGCAACTCAAAACCAAAGCAATGTTCCAAGGACTGGCATTTGGAAGCAGTGGAAAAGCAAAGATAGAAATRTGCAAACCGTGGTACAGCCAAGTGTGGTCAAAGCACTGCAAGCAACTGCAACTCCGCTGATCCCGGGGATTTCTCCATGGATTCTGTGCAGGGGAAGGGGTTTTAACCCCAGCACCGGGCAGAAATGGGGCAGCTGGGGCCAAACCATTATCAGCAGGGGCCAAACCATTCCCAGGATGTGTTTAAAATAAACACCGACCAATTTCAAACGGATTTCCAATTGCAGGTTCCGTGTGCTTCACGCAGCCCGTGGCACAATCCCGGTGCTGGGTGCCATCCCCAGGTGCTGCATCCCAACCACACCCTTCAGTCCCACCTCCTTYTGAGCAACCACGTGCATCCCAGTGAGTGAGGACATCCAGAACATCCAAACCACGCCGTGTTAAAACACCAGGCACCGCCGGGCCGCGCCTCCAGCCCCGCCCACCTGCTTGTTCTTGTACTTCTTCAGGTAGCGAGGAGACACCAGGCACTCGGGGTTGATGTCCGTGTTGATCTGCTCTGGGATCAGCTGCGGGTCTGGGTTCAAATGCTGCATTTTCAGGAAGGACAGGATGTTCTGCACCTCCATGCCGTAGGAGCTGTCGGCCATGGTCTTGCCCTTGGAGGCCAGGCGGCAGGCGGCCATCCAGCTGGCGTACTGCGACTCCTGCCCCCCCAAAACAGGGACATGCGTGTCTGTCACAGCCATGGGGRCACCACCAGACCCCTCAGAAAACACCCCACGGAGCCCTCATCCCCCTCTCAGCCTCAGGAGACTCCAACATGCACAAAGACGGGCAGAAACCCAACCAATGTGGGGCCAAAAACCACACGACAAAGCCAAGGCTGATTTTCTGCTCCCAACTCACAGGTGACTCTGTGAGCACATTTGGAATGCTGAGATCAGACTGGTGAGGGCATTTTTTATTTGTTTTTTAAAGAGCAGCACCTGAGCTGGAGGGTGGGCAAAGGGTAAAGAAGTGGCCAGTCCAGGAGAGGAACTTACGTTGTCGCAGCGCAGCCAAATCTCGTTCATCCCCTCTGCCACCGGAATCAGGAGTTTGATGTTGAACTTCTGACCAGAGATGTTCACATCAGGGGTAACTTCACATCCTGCAATGAGGGACATGGTGTTCAGCAGGGGTGTGAGGAACTATGATTTCAAAAGTGGCAAAGAATGCAGAAAYAGGAAAAGAAAGAGCAAAGCTCCCTGACTCTCAAGCGTCTTGAGTGGCATCTCAGTGCTGCCAAAKGTTTGTCCCACATCTCTATCGGATGAACACTCCACACAGCACGGAAAATCCTGTGTCAGATGTCCCTTTCTCCAAGTGTCAAGAAAACAGGGAGGGAAAAGCAAGACCTGATGTGAAAGCAATGCAGCCAAAGTGAACGTGTACCCACAGAACTCCTGGATCCTGCCTGGAATCAGAAATGGATCCAGTGGCTGGCAAACACCCCAACATCTTCAGGGAAGGCTAGGAGAAGGTGACTGGAYRRGTGTTGACTCTCACCCTGAAACCCYTCTATGTTATTTAAGAATGATGGGATGCCATGAAGTGTTTCAGGCCAGGCTGGGTGGGCTTGGACCATCCTGGYKTAGTGGAAGGTRTCCCTGCCCATGGGGTGCAAGTGGATGGGCTTTAAAGTCCCTTCCAACCCAAACCATTCAGGRATTSCATGATTTGGCTGCTGCAGCCAGCAGKGAGGTGTGAGCATCCTGCTCCTGGTGCCTGCAGAGAATTCCAAGTGGTTGTGTAAACACAGAGGGTGAAGAACCGACCCAGCCACGGGAGCGCTGCCTCAACGCCGCCTCCCAGATTTCTGCAAAATGCCAYCACAGCAGCTTTGTCCAAAGCTCCCAGAAAGGTCCTGGGGGCCAGGCCTTGCTSCCACAGCAGCCTGAGGTCACCTGGCATCCCCCCTGCTCCTGCCTCYGTGGGGAGAACAGAGGAGCTCACTGCAGCTCCGCGGCTGCCAGAGCAGGAATGTTTCACTTGACGTAAGGACAGGCAGCCACCAAAGGAATTTCAGCTCTTGAGTGAGGCTGCTCCCAACCAGCAGCAGGGAGAGGAGGAGAGATAAAGGCAGCAGAGGAAGAAAAGTGTCTGTTCTTCCCAGTTTCTGCCAAAGTGCAATCCTTTGGATAACTGACAAAAAGGAGAAGGGCAGGKGGAAGGTTGGAACAGTTTGGAAGGTCCCCTCCAACCCAAACCATCCCATGGTTCTCCAAGCTCTCTTCCCAAGCTATGGGGGGCTGGTGGTGCTTCCCCACATGTAATCACACTTAGAAGTCCAAGTCCATGCCACAATATCAAACCCACCTCATTCCTTTACACACCTTTACCCAACCCCGGGATGGAATTCCAAGGCGATAAAGCAGTGGCAAAACAAGATGCAGGAGGAGCAGCCTATTCCAGGAAAATAAAAAGCAGCTTCTCTTACCCCAACCTTGTGCTTCTCTCACCTCTCAGGTTCATCTGGTGAGCAGGAGTCCCGTTGGATTCCTCTTTGCTTTTGTAGCAGGAGATGGAGGTATCTTTGAAGGTGCACCAGTAGGGCTTGTAGCCTTTCAACGTCAGCTTCTTGGGCCTGCAGGACACGTGGAGAGACATCTCACATGGTCTGAGCTCCTGAAACAAGCTGCTCTCCAGGAAACCTCAGTATTTCCTCASAACTTCAGCCCTGGCAAGCTGCTGTCAGCAGCCTGGGCTATTCCCACCCCTGCCTGGGGGCTCACAGCCATCCCTCCCCTGCTGGCTCAAGGAGCTGAGCTCCAGTTCCAARTTTGGACTCTTCAAACCCAGGGAGATAATCTGGGGCAAGGTGGGGGGAGCTGGAGGACTGTGCTACAAAAACAGAGGAGTCCATGAACCGCTGCAAACTCTGCCTCTCCAGCCACCACATGAAACTGGAGCCACTCTGCTCAGGCTCCGAGGGGAAGCAGCACTTCCAAGGACGTGTCGGTCACGCACACGCCTGAGTGCACTCCTTGTTTGCTTTTTAAACACTCCACAGCACAAAAGGTTCTGTTCTTYTCTACAGAMAGCAYGGATTTTGCTGGATTCTGTAGGAATCTGATGGCCCTGCRAAGTGGAGCCCCCTGAACTCATCCCAACACAAGCCCAGAGCCTTCCCAGAGCTCCAAGTAYTGGWATATTTTAAGCTTTCCTGATTTCTAAACCTTTTTTTCTAAGGCTGGATCTGCAGCCTCTAGAGTATTTATTGTATTTTCATCTCAGAAACAGCTGCTGAGAGCAGTTTAAATGGGATATTAGGAATAAATCCTTTACTGTGAGGGAGCTGAGGCCCTGGCACAGGGTGCCCAGAGAAGCTGAGGCTGCCCCTGGATCCCTGGMAGTGTCCAAGGCCAGGCTGGACAGGGCTTGGAGCAGCCTGGGACAGTGGAAGGTGTCCCTGCCCATGGAAGGGGGTGGAATTAGATGGTCTTTAAAGACCATCTTTGTTCCAAAACACTCTGGAACTTTGTGATTCCAAATTCTACCATTCCAAGTCTGTACAGCCACAGCAGCCACATCCAGGGACACATTTATAGGAGTTCCATGTATGGAATACAAGGGACATGCAGTGCTCCCCCAGTTCTCCCCAGCTGAAGTGGGACAAGAGGCACATCCAAAGYTGGGACAGCTCCAACACCAATTACATTGGATTTCTGGCACTAAAATACCACCTGAGCCCCATTTTTAGGAGCAAATGGAATTCTGTGTTCAATCTGACAGCCTCAAACCCCAACCTCAGGGTTTAGGGCTTGCACTGAGTGAGGAACCAGCAGCTTCTGGCTGCTCCATCCCCTGGTGCTCCAATTTGCAGGCAATTAGCTCCCGGAGTGGTGCCTAATTTGATTGGCAAATCAGCAGATCAAGGGGAACAACAAGTTTTTTGTTTGTTTGTTTGTTCAAGGGAGGGGCTGGGCACAGCCTTGGAACTTCACCCCAATTAAGCCAGACCACAAGCCCAGACAGAGGCAGAGACCTCGTTAATTCACCTCAGGAGAGGGAGAAGGAGTTTTCAGAGCAGAGAGTGCCAGGTTCTGGCTCCAGAACCAAACAGTTCCTAAAATAAAGGCTTGTTCCAGAGCTGCTTCACTGTCTGCAGGATTTTTTTCCCCCCACTATGCTACAGCTCTGCTGTGAAATCCCATCAAGTGCTTCCAGCTTCCAGAACTTTCACTGCAGCAGGCAATAAATTGCAAAAGACGGTCGTGGCTGCCAAAAATGTTCCTCCAAGTCCAGACRCTGCCATTCCCAGTCTCCATGAACCACCAACCCAGTCAAAGCAAGCTAAAAAAAATCCCCCTCAATCCTGAGCAAGCTGGGAGAGGGGCAGAGTYAACTTAACCTGCTCTTTTTGGCACGGAGAGACCGGGACCCCAGCTGGATAGAATTCCTGCAGCCTCCTGCAGGCCAGGAAAAGGCTTTGAGGGAGGCTTTTTAGGTTCCACTCCTCATTTTAGGATCAAATGTGTTAAAGAAACATTCCAGCACACACTGCYGGGCTATGGGATGCACCAGAGCAGGAAAACACCTTGAATTTTGTATTTAAGAACCAATCAACTTAAGGACTGAATATTTTGAACATCGTAAGGCCGGGAGATAAGGAAAAAAAACACTAAATTAAGAGGCAGGAGTATTAATTATTCACAGCCATTACCAATTCCACAGGCAGCTCTTCCCATCAGCACTTACTTGAAGACTTTAATGTAGTCAGCGAGCTCGGGGATGGAAGTGATGTCACCCTGGAAATCAAAGGTGATCCCATGAGCAGGAGGGCAGGGATGCGCTGCAGGGGAGGGGAGCAGCAGCACCAGCAGGGCTTGGGGCTTGTCAAACTGCTCCTGAGAAAGCCCCAGCCACACAGCAGCGAAAAACCCGGCTCTGCTGTTTGGAAAGCAGAGGACAAGGCTGGGTTTTTCCTTTGAGGAATTGCTGCTGCTGCTGCTGGAGCCAATTCCCAGCCGCGGGGTCAGCGGCGGTCACGGCAGCAGCGCCTGCACTGGGAATCTTCTCCTCCCTTCAGCCATTCCTGATGCTCCGAACAAAGAGAGGAGGCACCTCCRCAGAGAACTGACTGGGGAAGGCATTTCCAAGCTTACAAAGATGTTCTTTTCTCCCCAGAATTTTTTAAAATATTGAGTTTAATTTTTTTTTCTTTTTGCAATTCCCAGGAGCTGGAAGTAAAAAGCAAAACATTGGAGGGAAAGGGAAAGGGAGGATTGCTCCAGCAGCTTCCAGTAGCAGGACAGTTTACTTTCAGTCTGCAATGAGAAACTGTTTACAGACACCACAGGGGGAAAAAATGCGGAATCTAAACAAACAATCCAGTAATTGCCCATTATCCGTATTCAATTACTCGAATGCATCTGGAAATGGCTCCTGTTACAAAGCCCTACGGAAAGGGATGGGGGGTTTTTTTGGGTGAATCATTGTCCTTCTCCACTCCTGTCTGGCAGGGACTGGTCCTCAAATCTGGTTTTGCAARAGGGAATTGGAAAATGCGTCTCGGTGATCAAGATTTGTTGTTATTTCTGGTTTATACTGCAAAGCTCTGCTGYTGTTAATGCCAATAAAGCATCTAAGGATGGATGYAGCTTCAAAAAGACCTGTCATAAACACTTAAAAAAGTTCTCTGAAGTGTAAAAGTGGAAAATTTCAGAGATTTGAGGGTTGGAAAGAGATGTTTTAAACGTGCAAAATGCCTGGAAAAGCTGTGCTGGGCCAAGGCTGACAGGACTGAGTCCTTTTAATGCACTTTAATTTTCAGGCTTTATATTTTTAAAGGTGGGAAACCAGTGTTAAAACGGCATATCAAGGAAAAAAAACCCCAAATGGTCTGAAATACAGACCTAGGCTAAAATCCAGTCTAATAAAAATARGGTTTCATGAGCCTAAATTAGTTCTGAAAATCCAGCAGCTGCTTTAGGTGCTGTAAAACGTGAATTAGAAACAGTGGAAGAGGAGCCTCAATGTGGAAAACTCAAGTTATTTGGGAAAGTCAGCAGTGAGGATAAAAACCAACTTMATTTCCATTTAGTTTTCCATTATTTCATCAGGAGGGTGCCTTGGAGCAGGGGGGGATCAGCAAGATCCTGGCTCCTCCAAGATTTTCCAGATGCTGCCCAAGGGTTCCCTTTTTCCAGAATTATCCCCTGGTATCTAAAATCCCTGTATTTTAAAGAAAACATTATTGGGGTGTGGGCAAATTCCTCATCAGAATTAGAAGGAAAAAAAGAAGGGAAATAAATGAGGTTGGRTGCCTGGAAAAGCTCCCTGCAGGCCTCACCAGGATTGTTGCTGTCTTGCCACCTTCCAGGGTGATCTCCAGGTCGGAGAGCGCGGCGTCCACCTCGTCCACGTCCTTGTCACTGTGGTTCAGGTGGTTTTCCGAGGACATGATGGACAGCTTGTTGATGTGGTACTGCAAGGCAAGGCCAGGGTCACTCCTGGGTGCTCCTGGGAGCCCAGGATCCCATGGGATCGTGGTGACACAGCTGCCACGGCTTGGGAAGCGGAGTGGGAAACCAGGAGCAGAGGCCAGCAAACACTGGGAGGGTTTGCTGGGTCAGGAATGACCACCTTGGATRTTTCCAGCCCAAGGAGTCTCCAGGCACTGATCCCTGAAGGAGATCTCTGCACCCCACAKGGCAGAGCTGCTCTTTCCACTGGGCTGAGGTTGGAAGGGACCTCTGGAGGTCACCTGGAGCTGTTCTCCAGGTCCACATCCACCTGGCTTTGGAGGAACTSCAGGGATGGACACTCCACAGCCTCTCTGGGCAAACTGTGCCAGTGCTCAGTCACCCTCCTGGTATGGAGATGCTTCCTGATGTTCAGAGGGACCCTCCTGTGTTCCAGGCTGTGTCCACATGTCCATGGCATGCTCCTGCCACTGGGCACCTCTGTCCACCCCCTTTCCTGCTTCCCACCAGGTGTTTATGGACATTTGTAAAATCCCCCATCCCTGGGAGTGTCCAAGGCCAGGCTGGATGGGATTGGAACAACGTGGGATAGTGGAAGTGTCCCTGCCCATGGCAGGGGTGGAACAGGATGACCTTTAAAGCCCATCCCAACCCAAACCATTGTAGGATTCTACGTCTTTGCGTCTGTTTTCACCSCAGAAAACCAAAACATCCATAAAATCTCACAGGAAGGACCATGCCCAGCCCACTCTGGAGCACTTGGATGTAAACTGAGCCATTAGATTTCTGCTTTCCTCTCCTTTTTTTTCCTGGGAGGGGCCCTTGGAGCAGGCAGCCCTGCTCCTGAGGGGGATATTTCTGCATCCTACAGCTCCAAGGTGTGCCAGACCACACAGAACAAACGCCTGCCATCCCTCTCATGGAAGTCAATAGCAGGTGGAGCATTTATGCCAAAYGACACTGAGTATTTCACAAACCAGATAAATAAATAGTTCTGGGAAAGCCACAGATTATCCCCAGCTGGTTTGGGGGCAGAGAGCCAGAAAGGCACAGTTCAGTGACCCCGTGTTCGTATGGGATGGGTTAAGAAGGACAAAACTAAAAGTTAAGGTTGATATAAACATCTTTGGTGAAAGCAGATCAAGTTCTTTTTCATGAGGGATAATCAGTGGCAAATATTTAAATTATCTCATAAATCTCAAGTGAGGATCTGGAGATGGGAAATGATCCAACTTCTACCAGCAGGAGAAGGCCAAGCTCCCACCAGAGACAAGGTGAGGCTTAAAACACAATTTTAAACTGAAGAAGGGATGATTTACATGGAATATTGGGAAGGAATTCTTGGCTGTGAGGGTGGTGAGGCCCTGGCACAGGGTGCCCAGAGAAGCTGTGGCTGCCCCATCATTGCAAGTATCCAGGACCAGGTTGGAGCACCCTGGGATCATGGAAAGGGGTTGGAACTGGATGGGCTTTGTGGTTCTTTCCAACCCAATCCATCCCAGAATTCCGTAATTTGGCTGATGAGATTAATGAGCAGAGAAGTCTGCAAACACAATCGAGCCTAACCCAGCCCAGGGGTGTCTGGGGCTGTCTCTCACCTGCAGTGCTGCAAACATCATCATCTCCTCCTCTGTGCACTCGATCTCCTCCAGCAGGATTGCCCACTTGGACTGCTCGTACAGCTGGTTGATCCTGATGGCGTCGTACTGCGGCACAGGGACAGGGAATGCTCGGACACCCAGGAGCCCAGCTCAGCACAAACCACCCCAGCCACTGGAAGCTGTCCCTGCCCACRGYAGGGGTTGGAATGAGATGGTCTTTAAGGCCCATTCCAACCCAAATTATTCTGGGATTCTGTGATCTCTCAATGCAACGCTTTGATCTGGGACTGAACATCCAACAGASAGAACAAGRGGACACAGCCTCAAGMTGTGCCAAGGGAGATYCAGGCTGGATTTAAGGAGGAAGTTTTTCAYRGAAAGAGTGGWTAAATACTGGAACCATCTGCCCAGGGAGGTGGTGSAGTCACCATCCCTGGATGTGTTTAWAAAAAGMCTGGATGTGGCAMTGRGTGCCAYGATCTGGTTRAGGTGTKAGAACATGGGKTGGACTCGATGATCTTRAAGGTCTCTTCCAACCWAAAAATTCTGTGATTCTGTGATCCTCTGCCAMTTTCAAGAAGTGGCTTCAAGAGCTCTTTAAGCACCTCTAGCAACACCTAAAAACCCTGGTTTATGGGAGCACAACTCCTGCCTTTGATGCCTGCACAACCAATTTTCAAACCTCCACGTTCCTTGGGAGATTTACCAACACAACAGCACGTCAGAGACCCTAATCCTTCGCTCCGAAGGATGGAAATTTCAAAATGCAAGTGGAACAAGGAGCTCTGTACCTTTGGATTCAGGTCAAAAAAGCTGTAGTACTTGAACCGGAGTAGCAAAGCCTCGTTCTCCTTCACCTCCTGCTCCATCAGGGATCGGGACGAGTCCAGCCACCTGTGAATTGCCAACATGGGATAACACACGGGGAACGCTCCACGCCGCCCTCGAGAACACGATTAAAAACCACCAAAAAAAACCCATAAAACCAAACCCAAATCCTGATCTCCTGAACTCACCCTTGGTTGATTTTGGCCTTATCGAGCAGCGTCTGGGGCTTGTACATTTTGGCTAAGGACTCCGGGGAGGTGACGGGCTGGCTCACGGCCAGGATGCCCGGGTTGCCCTCGGACAGGGCGCTGTCGCCGAACCAGGCGGACGTGGGGGACAGGGGGCTGCCRTCGTGGGCGTCGTAGGTCGGCGTCATCGTTTTGCTATAGAGTCCTGGGCTTGAATAGATATTTCCTACCAGCAAGGGGAATAAAAGCCTGCAATTAGCCCGGGGCCGAGCCCTGCCTGCTCCCGGCCACGCCGGGCTCCGCGCAAACCCGGAGCCGGCGGATGGAAAAACCTTCCCTTTTCACCTTCCTGCAACGCTGCGCTTGTTCTCCCATGAAAACCTGTCCCTCTCTCTCGTTCTCCAAGAGCAGAACTGATGGAAAACTCATTCCAGCCCCAAATGATGGGGAAAGCCTCAGCTCTCCCACACCGGGAAGCTCCTGCCCCCTTGGAGTTTCTGTGGCGCCTGGGACGTGAGTGGCCCCATGACTTACCGGATTTACCTGTTGCTTAAAGATTTTGGAAGTCAAAGGTTTTTAGAGGAGCAGGAAAATAAACTAAGGGTGCAGCCAAAGAGACCACAGGCAGAGGGCAAAAGTCCTATTGAGGTGGAGCTCACCTTTGACGGGGCCGATGTAAAGAATATCGGTGCCTATAGAGAGGGAAAAGAAAGGAGGGAAGTGAGAAGGAGAGAGAAAGTCACCCGGAGAGCAGGAGAAGGACAGAAGCCAAAAATGGGCGTTTTTGGAAGAGGGCAGAACAGCACAGGTGAAGAACCACTGCAATGGAGCGTTTGCAGCAGGGCTGGTGGCAGCAAAGCAACTGGAGTGAATTCCTGTTATTTAATTTAAGTTATGAGGACAGTGGGGCACGGAAATGTGGCATTCCCGGATGGAAAAGCTCGCTGAGGTGGCCACACAGGTTCAGGATTAATGTGCTGGGTGGTGCAATGTGGTGCCAAACTGATCCCAAAGCATGTGTTACTCCCAGGCCTTTCAAAGCTTCACAGCTCGTACCGACTCAGAGCAGACATGAAAACACCCAAACGTTTAAAAATTATTAATCTGGAGAGGGGAAAAACCCCCAAATCCAGCTCAGTGTCTCACAGCTCAAAATAGCTGAGAGCTTAACAGAGAGGYTGTGGCTGCCCCATCCCTGGAAGTGTTCCAGGAGAGCTTGGATGGGGCTGGGACAACCTGGTCTCTGSAAGGTGGCAGGGAGTGGGATGAGAAGTGCTTTAAACCCCTTCAAGTCCCTTCCATCCCAAACCATCCAATGGAGCAGCCCCTCTCCACCTCACAGGGACACTGAATTTTTACATAAAATCCAGATTTTCAGAATAAGGGAGGATCAACCAGCATCTCCTAAAGCCAGGAATTCCTCTGCACACACATTTCACACAAGGAGCTCCCCCAGCTTCACCTGCTGGGCACAAATCTGTGCCAGAAGGTCCAACACCACACTGGAWTTTTGGGAGAGGGCTGTGTCCTTCCTAAATCACGAGCCTGCAATCCAGTGCAGCCAAGCTCTCCCTCCCAGAGCCCTGCTGAGGGTGTTGAGGACAGTGACAGAGTTGAGATGCCACAAACGAGGCCTTTGGTGCCACCTCCTGCTGCTGCACCGAGCCACCACCTTGGGCCATGCTCCAGCTCCAAACCATCCCCTCACCCTCTTGGCCAAGGAATGACAGGAAACTGAGCTAGACTGGAAAAATCCAAGACCAAACCAATGGAAAAACCTCTCTGAAACCTCATTTTTCACAACAGGCATCTCAAGAATGGTGTCAGTCAGCAGCACCAATGTCAGTGACAGCCAACACCATGGCTAGGRAACTCCAAATAACTACAGACCTCATCCTAAACTGCCTGGCAGGGTGGGAAATGTAAGAGAAAACCACCAAAGAAGGATGCTTTTAATGCTCCTGCTCGTTTTGCTGGCATCCCAGTCTGGAGGAATCATTTGGGGGACCTGTCACCACCACGGGGACCTGTCACCACCATGGGGACCTGTCACCCAGACAGACCAGGCAAAACCAGGCATGAGCAAAAAAGCAGCAGGAATGGTCAAGGGATGGGAAAATCCACCTTCATTTGCAAGGAAAAGGCCAGGGATGATTTCCAGGCTTTTAGGCCAGGTGCTTGCACTTTGGGAGCTGGGACTCCACAGTTCTTAGGGCTGGAGCTATCCTGTGATTCTGTGGTTATAAAAGGTGCTCTCCCCATGGATTGTTAGAGCACTGGAGCAGAGAACTCCAACAAAACCCAGCCATAAACCCCATCACCATCCATAAACCACTTCCCAAAACAGCTCTTCCCTCCTCCCCATTCACCCGCACTGCAGCTTCAGCCTTCACATGAGCTGAGCACACAAGGCTGAGCACAAACAAAAGAAAATCCCACTTTTTGCCCCAAATTCTGGGCAAGTTTTTCCATGAATATCCCCCACATTCCTTGACTGAGTTTCTGCTCCATCACAGCAAAGCTTCCCCTGCACTGCTCTCCTCATCTCTTTCTCCAAACACCTGAAACATCTCAAAAGAAGCTTCCCTTAAAAAAAWTTTGCCCCAGGCAAGGCAGTGTCATGGAAAGTTCCAGCAGAAACAGCTACAAATTTGGCTAATTTATATAAACAAGTGACTACAGGTCTTCTGATGGAAAGTGTTGGGCAACACATGCTGTGGGTGTATTGACAACTCTGCCCACCAGCATTTAAATGGTTTCAATGCCAGGTTTGGGGTGCTCAGTGACAAAACACTCCCAAGACATTGAAATCAGCACCTCCTGAATTATTAATTGGTTTTCCAGAAGCTTTCAGCACACAGACTGATGCTGGAACAACACTAGAAATGATTTATTCAAATGAAACCCACAACTTTGATCGAATGGCACCTGAAGAGGCAGGAATTCAACCTGCTGAGAGTGATTTCATTCACAAGGAGAGCAAAAGCAGCCAAGTGACTCACTGGAAGAGCCATAAATAATTAAAACAGAGCCCAGCTTTTGCATACATTTCCCCCAGAGGAGGCCAAGTCTTTGCTATTAATCTAAYAGAGATGCTCTCTGTGAACATTGGCTGTTGGAAAGGCTCAGAATGGACTTTCAAGATGAAAATGCCAAATGGAAATGAAAATTGGCTGGAGCCTTGCCCTGATTCTCTGAGCCAGGAGTGGAAGAGGACAAGCCCAGAAGTATTTTTAAGTAGCTGAGAGGAGAAAGAGTGGGATCAGAGCAACAGGAGGATTGTTTTTCCTTGTTCCAGACCCATGGTGCACATCACCATGCACAGCCAAAACCTTCCTTTCTGCAAGCCCTGTGCCACCACTGGCATTAACCACACTCCCTGACCTTCCCCGCAGCTGATTTAACATCAATTAACACAACTTTACAATTCCAAGGTAGTTTTTTTTTTTTTTAATTAAAGCTGCCCTGCTGCCCTTGGACTGCTGGATTTAAACCCCAGAGCTCTGGCAGCCAGACACTTCTCACCACTGTAGCTTTCTCCACAAATCCATTTGGGATAAAAAGCTCCCATTTGGCCAAAATTATGATTTTAAACTGCCATYTGCCTTCAGACACCAGACTTCCATGGAAAACAAGCTGAAAAGCCCCTGTGCTTGCAGACACCTGCATCAGCTTGCTGCCTGTGGTAACTCCATCAGGGGTGTTACTTCACCAGGGATGTCACTCCACCAGAAATTCCCTTCCCAGTCCTGCTCTGGATCTGGAAACCAGACTGGCAAACAACCCTCCAGCAACAAARGGATTTCTTTAGCATCACAAACTACAGCTACACCACTCAAATGAGGCAACACTAAAGCAATTAATGAAACACTGCCCTTGCTGGGCTGTAAATACGGAGTGGAACGGTGGCAAACCCTAAACCACGCCAGGAATGTGACATCAGGAACCATTTCCCACTTAACTCCTTTCTGAACAGGGTCAGGAAAGCTCTCAGCAGCACCACCTGAGTGTTCAGGTGGCCCCACTGGTGTGTTCTGTGAAGCCTGGGGTTGCTCTGCTCCCGGGAATGCGTGACAGCTCCAGCTCCAGACATGCATCCGTGCCACCGAGTGCTGCAGCCTGCCACCAACTCGTGCCATGGATTTGGGGTCTGGTTCTTGCACAGACCCCAAGAAATTCAACCAGCCCCACGTTGCTGTGGCAGTTTTTCCCCTGCTCCCAGTTTTTCCCCCAGCTCACCAGACCCTGGTGTGATCAGYGGCCCCTCCAGCTCGAAGGTGTCGTCTTCATATTGATCGTCCAACTTCTTCTTTTTTTTCTTGGAGGGATCTCTGGGTTTCCTCAAAAGGGAGAGCTCTTCTGGATGCCTGATGTCTGCAGGGGGAAATGGAGCACTTTTATAATGGCAGGATGGGGAAAAAAGGGGGGAAAAGGGGAAAAAAAGGGGGGAAAAAGAAGGATATCCTTCCATTAAGAACAATGTCCAGTATCTCCCTCGGATGAATTTCCTGCTCTGGTTAAAAATGAAGTTGAGGACATTTTTCCCTGCAAGACTGTTGGAAAGAAGCACTGTCCTTGGCTGGAAAGGTAACACAGCATTTGGATAAAATGTGCAATTTCCCAGGCACGGGCACTCAAATGTAAATGTGAGCACTGGCAGAGTCTGTGACAGAGCCCAGTAACACCTTCCTACATTCAACAGAAATGATAAAAATAATAAACCCCCACATTAATAAAATAATTAAAAATATATAACAATACACAATAATACATAAATAATAGAAAGAAATAGAAATAACAGGWATAGAAATAATAGAAATAGAAATAACAGAAAGAAAAAAAAAGAAAATCAGCACACAAATCCCTACTTAGCCATGTAGGTAACAGGCCAGACCCCCTCACTTCCATAGGAGCAATCCAAGAGTTAAACCATTTATTTACACATCAGACTGAAAATGTATCCACTTTATGAAGAGATTTTGGCTGAAGTGTTTCCTTTTCACAGCAAACCTCTCCGATTTTCCTGCCTGGGACCAACCTGGAGAATGTAAAACCCATTTAAAATGAGGAGCATCCCACTGTGTTTGTGTTTGAAGCCATGGGAGTATGGGGAGCAAGGAGAAAGGGAATTTTCCTTTCCCACCCAGGCACTGCTGCACTCAGTTCCCAGTGGGAAGGAGATTCCTGGGAAAGCAGAGCCTGGTGTCTGTTGTACCACTGGAACCAGTGAGGGACTGGAGCAGGACAGGAGTCCCTGTGCTCAGTGAATGTGTGGGAGCTGACCTGGAAAAGGGCTCACCTGGGCATGGAGCCATGGAGCCATCCAGCTGCAGKGGTGAGAGAGAGCTCTGAAATACAGCTTGGATTGGGAAAAGACAGGATGGGAGAGCTGGGGGTGCTCACCTGGAGAGGAGAAGGCTCCAGGGAGAGCTCAGAGCCCCTGGCAGGGCCTAAAGGGGCTCCAGGAGAGCTGGAGAGGGACTGGGGACAAGGGATGGAGGGACAGGACACAGGGAATGGCTTCCCACTGCCAGAGGGCAGGGATGGAAGGGATATTGGGAAGGAATTTCTGGCTATAAGAGTGAGGAGGGGCTTGGATAGAATTCCCAGAGAAGCTGTGGCTGCCCCTGGATCCCTGGAAGTGTCCAAGGCCAGGTTGGATGGGACTGGAGCACCCTGGGACAGTGGGAGGTGTCCCTGCCATGGCAGGGGTGACACTGGGTGGGATTTAAGGTCCTTTCCATCCTGTGATTCTCTGAAGATTCTCTGGAGATCATGGACATGCCTGGGCCTGGAAGGAGCTCTGGAGTCCCCTCTGGAGCTGGCTGTCCATGCTGGAGCTCCTCTGGTGTTCCTTGCTCTGTGTTTTTGCACCCATCACCCCAAAATGCTCAGCTGCAAAGCTTTCCAGGGATGGGACAGGAGGCAGGAGCTGGCTGCAGCCAGGCTGTGCCTGCCCACCCAAGGAATGCTGGAGGACACAATCAGTCTTTATCCAAGCGAGGAGAAGCCCCAGGGCTGGGATCTCACCACTGGCAGCAGTGGGAGCTCCCTGAGCACTCCCAGGCACACAGGGATAGAATTCACTCTGGAATTTGGTCCCCACACGTGACCTGAGCAGGACACAGCCCCACAGTGCCCACCCACAGCAGCATCTCTCCCTCCTGCAGAACAAGCTGGGAAACACCACTCTGGGAACTCCATCCACCCCATCCACGGGATTTTCAGGGGTGGATCCCTCCAGCCCTGGCATTCCTGAATCCAGAGGCTGCCCACTTCTGGATTTAATGTAACCATCTTTAATTATCTAGCTTTAATTTAAGTTTTATTTTTATTTATATTCTTGTAATTATTTATTATATTTTTATTTATATTCTTGTAATTATATATATATAATTAAGGTATATAAATTGACACATACTTATTTTTAGAAAGCATCATTTATTTTAAGCCTTATTTTTATTTATATATATTTATTTATTTATTTCAAGAACATAATTGAATCCCAGAATGGTTTGGGTTGGATGGAACCTTAAAGTCCACCTTGTTCCACCCCCTGCCATGGCAGAGACACCTTCCACTACCCCAGGTTGCTCCAAGCCTTGTCCAATCTGAAGACTTCCAGGCTAAAAATATGCACAGATTTCRATATCTATATGGATTTTAAATCTATAAAAATCTATAAAATATATAGATTTATATATATATATATTTATATATAATTTTTAAAGTTATAATTTAGTTTTATTTCTGTATTTAGAGATATTTATTCCTATATTATTTATTATAAATTTATTAATTTATACATAGTTAAATAGTATATATTTGTATAAGTATATAGTTATATTTATATAATTATTATAAATTTTAACATAATTGTATATAGATTTTTATATATAATTAAAATTTTCATTTTTAATTTAACCCTGATTTATTCTCACCCCACACACCCCTTTGCAGTTTCCCTGGCCAGCTGTGTGACCATTTGTAGCCATGAACACCCTGGGCTGAGTGCAGGCAGCTCCAGGCATTCCCAYTGATCCCAGCCCCTGTTACCTCATGGAGCAGGAATCTGCTGGGACCAGCGGGGTCACGAGCAGGGGAGCAGAGGCAGCACAGCCTAAATCGAGGAGTTCCCCTGGTATTTTGGAGCAAGGTTGAGCCCCTGAGGTTTATTTATGGTGCATTAGCAAGTGCTGGAGCCTCTCAGCTGGAAGCACTCAGGGAGGCCGGGAGGAGGCTCCGAGCCAGGCTCGGATTCTGGAAGCAAATCCTGGAATCATCCCAGGGYTTGACCATCTGATATCAAAGAGACTTTTTATAGCCCCTCAAGTTGTTCCTGATGCTCCCAGGCGGGGATACAAAGGATCCAGGGCAAGCTCTGGGCAGCTGCTTCCATGCAGGGCATGGAGCAGGCAGAGCATCCTCGGGATGCCAGCAGGGATCCTATGGATGAGCAAATTCCTCCCCACATTCCGATGGATGCACCGCACACTCCAGGACTTCACAAAGCCAAGGCAGCTTTAAACCGAAGCTTCAGATGGGATTTTGGGAAGGAATTGCTGGCTGGGAGGGTGGGGAGGGGCTGGGATGGAATTCCCAGAGAAGCTGTGGCTGCCCCTGGATCTTTGGAAGTGTCCAAGGCCAGCTTGGATGGGGTTTGGAGCAGCCTGGGACAGTGGGAGGTGTCCCTGCCCATGGGCTTTGAGATCCTTTCCAACCCAAACCATTCTGGGATTCTATGGGAAGGAGACAGAACAGCCTGAGCCTGGAAGGAAGAGTTTTGGAGCTCAAAACATGATCAGAAAGGAGGCTTTGAATGTCCAAGAGGAATTTTTCCAGCTCTTGGATGAAGCCATTTTGCTGCCTGCAGCATCTCCTCTTCCATCTGCCTGCAAGATCCTGCCTGTGCCTGCTGTCTGTGGCTGAAGGGAAGCCCTTGGCCTTTTTTTTCCTCATTTCTCACCCAGCCCAGCTGTGCCCAGTCACCTCCCACCCTGAGACAAACTCCAGAGCTGGGATTAAACCCTCTTCCTTCACAAAGCATCATCTGCACCCTGCAAACTGACTTCAAATCTTCCYTACAGGGYGTGAAATTCCCMATTTATGCTSTTTTGCACTAAATCCACCAAGCAAATCTTGTAGCTGCTGTGTTTTTATCCACCAAGGTGTGTTGTGATGGGGATCCCAGAAGGGTTTGGGTTGGAAGGKACCTTAAAACTCATCTCATTCCACCCCCTGCCATGGCAGGGACACTTYCCAYTGTCCCAGGTGGCTCCAAGCCCCATCCAGCCYGGCCTTGGACACTTCCAGGGGCTCCCATTCCCACACGGAATCAGATTTATGGTTTCCTTACATGACAGAACATGACATCATTGACTGGAATGGCTGAGTATGGACCAACTTCCCCAAAAACTGCAATTATGGGAAATCACACCACTTTCAGTATTCAGTTCTCATAGACACAGATAATGAGATACAAAGAAAACTTTGATGTAGAAAGGAAACTGATGTTCCAAAGAAGCTTCCAGCATCCAATTTCCTTCCCTGTTTCTGGCTCCCCTAAARGCCAGAGGGCTGGGTCACCTCCTTAATCCTGGAACATAAAAACTCCATAAAATTTACTCCTAGCACGGACAGCAGTGAGGGGAAATCCTCTCTTTAATGCTGATCCAGGCACCCTCCTTCAGGAGCAGGGTTTTGCAGTGGGCTATCTCTGGGAAGTGGGATTTCTCTGCACTCCATCACTGCTCCCTCCAACCAGTGACTCACAAAAATTACAGCCTTTGTGCATCACTCTGACGAGTCYTAGAAAAATGAGACCTCAAACCTCATTTTTCTTCCATTTCAGACTTAAAACAAAAAAAAAAAGTTTTTTTTTCTTGGAATGGCTGAATTCTGTGGATGGTTTTTCACAGTGTAAGTTTACAGAAGCATCTGACTTTTGTCTGCAACATAAATTCTCTCGAGATAAAGTTCTGCAAAACAGAGCAGAGGGGAAAAAAAAAAAACCAACCCCAAACCCAAAAAGAAACTAAAGGACTTACACAACTTGAGGAGTGCCTGGAGATAAGGCTGTGGTTGTGCTGGACACTCTGATGGAGCAGCTCCTCACCCCCCWGCACAGTTTACTGGGTTTGTACATTCAGTACATTTTATTATGGGTTCTTCAGATGCCCAGGAACTTAAATATTTATCTGGCCAAAAGCCAAGCTCTCCACTCACTGCCTGGGGCTCTGCAGCTTCTCTCAGGACATCCCACAAAGCCTCTGGAGATGCCCAAGGACTGCTATGGGTGTGGAAGCAGCTGGGGCTGACCCTGGCAGAGGTTTTTGCTGGAGCCTTTTCCCAAATTGTGGGTGGAAAATCCAAGTGCCTGTTGACTTACGGATCTGTCAGGGGAGCAGTGATGTGCAAAASCACCCAAAAAATGGGGTCACTGGGGTTTGGAGGGGTGTGAATGTTTGTGCCAGTGGTTGCCAGAGATGAAACTGGGCACCACCAGCCCAGAGAGACCCAGGAGGAGAAGGAAAAGGAGGAGGAGGAGGATGCAGGCAGTGGTGATGGAGCCAAGCATTACTGCAAGGCGAATAAAAAGAGCCTTTGGAGAGGCAGAGTCAACAAACACTTGAATGTTTGGATGTTTTTTTTCCAGAAGTGGGACGAAATCCCCAGGCTCCCGTTATCTGGATGCCTCTTGGAGCACAGGCAGCACTGCAAGCCCTGCCCCTGAAGTGGCTGAACTGCAGCTCGAGCCCAATGAAACCCCATTAATTGAATCCCACAAACAAGAGGAGAACAATCCACTTCCACCCTCCCCTCTGCATCGGCCCATAAAGAGCAATGCAGCTAATTCCAAGGAAGGAAGCACTGCCTTGGCCAGCATGTCCTAATGTCTTCAGGATGCAATTCTATTTAAAGGGTCTCTGTCAACAGCAGAGTAAGGAAGAAAAAATCCACTGACTCACAGGGTGACATAAAACCTGGTGCTCTTCCACACGCAGAACACGACTGGGGTGGGGACAGAGGGGGAGAGTGGAGGGGAATTTTTTTTTTTTCTTCCATCTCAGACACTTTGTGATGAAATGTGATTATTTCCCTGACCCCAGTTGCTGGGGTTGGTCTGGATCCTGCAGGAAGCTGAGCAATAAAAGGGGAAAACGCCGTGGTTGGCAGCACAACTTGGGCCCTGCAGTTGAAAAAGCTGAGGACGTTGCAATTTGGCCAGCTCTSGAAATGGGAAGGTTTCCTTCCACACCCATTCCCTGGACATATTTAGAAATTGCTGTGCCACAGCCAAAACCTCTCTGCTCGTGGCAGGGGAAGGCAGCAAATCCACCCTCGGTGCTTCACCGCCTCCGTCATCCCTGAGCATCCTCCTGCTGCTCCTGAGCATCCACAGCCTGGATCCCAAGATCCCAAATCATCCAGGTTGGAAAAGACATCCAGGATCATCAAGTCTGTGACTCATCTSCACCTTGTCCCCAGCCCAGAGCACTGAGTGCCACGTCCAGTCCTTCCCTGGACACCTCCCTGGGCAGCCCCTGCCAAGGCCTGAGCACCCTTTCCATGAAGAAATTCCTCCTGAATGCTGGTGCTGCCCCCCAAATTCCCCCTGAGATGCTCATGTGCATCTGCCAGGACTCCATGATTTTAGGGAAAACACTGCTTTATTTGCCAGCAGGGTGTGAAGGAAGGAAAGGAAGTTTAGGAGTTTTGCAGTGGCCAGGGATGGGGGGATTCTTGTCCTGTGCAGGGCCAGGAGTTGGACTTGATGATCCTTGTGGGTCCCCTTCTAATCAGGATATTCTATGATTCCACAAACTCCAGACAGCTTTGCCTCCTGGAAAGCAACTCCAGGGCCAGGGATGCAGCTCCATGTGTCTGTCACAGAGCCCTGGGAACGCCATAAATCATCCACCAAAGGGTTTCAGTTTTGCAAAAGGAAAAAAAAAAACCCAACAACAAACCCAAAAAACAACAAACCACAAGAAAAAACCCCAAAAAAACAACAAACAGCAGCTTTTTATAGAAGTCTTTTTGGCAACAGAGGGCGTGGAAATATTGCAAATACTTCAGGAGTCAGAGGACGTTCTGTCCTGGAGCAGGGAGCGTTTGGAACAGGAAAAAAAAAAAATAAGGTAGGGTCACATTTGGCATCTCTGTCTCCTTCCCTGGGCTGGGCTGGGCTGGGCTGGCATCCTGCCACTCCCAAATGCCACTGTCACCACATGCCACTGCCACCTCGGCTCAGGTTGCGTTTGGTGCCTGGGGGCTGAGGCAGGGAATGCTGCCCTGTCACCTTCCCATCGCTGGCTGAGTCTTGGGAACCTCCTCGTTTTTGGGATGGTGGGAAGCAGCCCATCACCCTCATGGGAATCTCTGCATCCTCAGCTCCACAAGCTCCTCGGGATCAGCCCAACCCCACCCTGTGCAAGAAGGGGAGCTGGGGACTGGAGCAAGATGGAAATGTGGGCATGGAAAGTGCCACGGCTGGGCACAGGATGCTCCCCAGACTCGGCTGTTCCAAAACAGGTGACTAATTCACTGGGATTATGAGGCAGGAGCTGGCTGTGAGGCTCCTCCAGGCTCTGGGGAATTGAAAAGAGCCTGAAGGGAATTTCCCTGTCTTACACAGCCTCAGGGTGGGTAGGGAGGGATTGGTCACGAATTTTGGAGTGCTTCCTCCCAGAGCTGCCTCCTCCCAGCTCTGGCACTGAGTTGTCCTCTTTGCGCTCCCATGAACATCAGAGTTTTCCCTGCTCCTCTTCTCAGGCTGGAGGGCAGCAGAGGTCCCAAATCTTCACAGCCAGAAGAGAAGGAGGGGAGCTTTTCTGCTCCCCTCACCCTGCAGCTCCAGCATAAGTCGTGTCCCCAGGAGAAGGAGCATGGCTGGGGCAGGAAACGCCGAGGCCTGGGAAAAAACTCTCACACTTGCATCTTGCTGTTTGCTTTTCCTGTCCCACGTGCCCACAGAGCAGCAGCAGAGCCTGCCTGGAATCCCTTGGAGCTCCTGGGATGCATGGAAAAAAAATACAGGCAGAATGCTGGGAAGGAAACAGCTGCAAGGCATCCACTGGGCTGGAATCAAGTGAAGCTGTCCCAGAATCCCAGAACRGTTTGGGTTGGAAGGGACCTTAAAGATCATCCAGTGCYCTGCCATGTCCCAGGCTGCTCCAAGCCCTGTCCAGCCTGGCCTTGGACACTYGCAGGGATCCAGGGGCAGCCACAGCTTCTCTGGGCCCCCTGTGTCTCACTGCTCTCACAGCCAAGAATTCCTTCCTATTCACGTAGGAAAAGAGGATTTTTCCATTTGTTGTTATGTGGGATGATGTGTGAGCATCTCCCACCTCCCCAAATCCCACTTCCCAATGAGGATACCCCCACTCACACCAACAAACTGCTGAGTGCAGCCCCATCCAACTGCAGCTGGGTATTTGATGGGCAGTTTTCTGGGTGGAATCACCTCCCAGTGGGATGATGAGAGCAGGGAGGCACAGAGGAGATCCCAACCCCCGTGTCCTGCTGCCGGCCAGGCGGGAAGCACAAATCCCTGTCACTCCAAAAAAAAATCTCAAAAAAAAAAGCGAAGTTTTACTTTCTCTTTCTCTGGTCTTTAATTGCAGATCAAAGCTGGCCCTTCAGGCTGGAGCTGCCTGCCAGCAGCTGCTCCTGGGCAGGGTTCCAGGCCACCCTTTGGAGGAGGGCTGCCCATCCCAGGCACTGCCCGCTCCTCTCCTCGTGTGTGCCGGGCTCAATCCGTGCCTTTATCCCTCCTGCCTGGCTGCTGTGGGAATCAAGGGGCTGCAATCCAGCCACTGGGAATGAGATTGGGTTTTTTTCCTGCTTCACACGACCTCCAGGRAAGTGAGGGGTGTGCAAATGGCTCCAGCATCTTCCCACAGGCACCTCCTGGGAGCCCCGGGGAGCTGCCCTTTGGAATAACTTCCCTTCTGCACAAGAACACAAACTTCTCTTTAAAAATCAACCACACTCTGCAAGGGTCACACCTCTGGGTAACAATTTAAAGGGAGCAGAAGCAAAGGACAGCTCTAAATAATCCATCCACGGGTGCTGCTGCCTGTGCAGCGAGGATTTTATAAATGCAGCCAGCCAGAGTCCTGAGAACATCAGGAACTGCTCCAATTACTCATTAATGATGCTTTGTGCTGGAGTTACTGAGCTGTGTAATTAAATGATCCAGGGGCAACGACAGCAAACAGGTACAGCCAAAATATGAGCAACTCCCAGGCACAGCCCTGCCCTAACTTCCCTGGAGCCCAGAAAATCAAGGGATTTCAGAGACAAGGACTGTGCTGGGATCACTTTTCCCTTCCACCTTGAAAGAGCTGCTCAGTTTTCCCTGCAGAGACAATTAGCTTGATTACTGTGGGATATGGGAGCTCTCTGCAGCTACGCTGTGCTGAGGAGGGCAGGGAAAGGTAAGGGAGAAAAATGGGGCAGGGTAAAGACAGCTGGGGAGGGAAAAAGGAGAATCACAGAAATCACAAAATCACAGACTGGGACCTTAAAGATCACACAGACTGGGCAGGGACACCTTTCATTATCCCAGGGTGCTCCAAGGCTGTCCAGCCTGGCCTTGAACACTTCCAGGGATGGGACAGCCACAGCTTCACACCCTCACAGCCAAGATTTTACTCCTAATATGTACTACCTATTTTTATAATATATCTTTTTATATTAATGTGTAATACATGCTTTTATATTATATATATTAAGAAGATAAATGTTAAAATGTGAACAGTGGTATTTTGACATCTACAGCAGCATTTGAACTCTCATATAAAATGTATTTGTACATAATTTGTTTTATACCTCTGTGATCCTGGGAAGAGCATCCCAGCCCCTCCAACTCCAGCATTTCTGCACCCCCACATCCCAATCCCTCTTCCCTCAAGCTGATGCCAAGCTCAAGTCTCATCTTTCCCAGTAGCTCTGCTGAACATCTGGCTCCCAGTAAACACAACTGGGAGGGCCAAACAACTTCATCGCTGCAGTCCGTGTCTGTCCTCAAACAGCTGAGAGCCACTCAGAGGAAAGTGAAATTTCCTGTAAAAGCCCTGCTTTCCCCAAAATCAGGAACTTCATCTGAGCACTTGAGATGCTGCAGAAGGGAAGTCAGCACCACCCTCGATGGAATTGCTCCTGCTGCCTGCTCAGAGCTCCAACCTCTGCCATCCCAGAGGTTTTTCCCCCTCTCCCAAACCTGGAAATAGCAGGGTCATTCTGCTGGTTTGGTCATGAACACCCCCAAAAGCTCTGCAGCTGGAAGAAAAGGCTGCCTCAGGCCCATGTGAGGTTCTGACAGCCCCAGTGACAGATCTCCTGTCCCGTGATGAACCATATCAGCATTTCCTGACGTGAGTCACTGCTGCAGACATTCATCAGCATCCAAGCCTGGGACCTCCCTGTCCAGCACAACAAATGCCACTGGGACAGGGGGGTGGGGGAAGCAAAATCAGAAACAATGCTGGCTAAGCCTTTTCTATTTTGAGGAGAAATTGCCCAATATTTACTTTTTTTAAAAAAACCCCAACAAAACAGGAAAGGAACAGCAAAGACCCGTAACCAGCTAAAAATACCAAATAACCACAGACATGGCACGTAGGGATGAGCTCTTCCTGCCTCCCCAGACAACTGGGTCAGCCAAGAGTAACCTCAGCTGCCTTCTGAGAGCAGGAAGAGATGTGCTACAGCTGAGGATGGGTTGCAGGCTCTTTCAGGAGGGGAGAATTCCAATATGGAGCTCTTCCTGGAGTTCCTTGTGGTGGAGCTGCCATCTCCTCATTGGGGTTTTTTTTTTTTCTGGTGGGCAGGAAGAAAGACTGGGCTTTGGCATGAGGAGTTTGTGAAGATGGGTAAAAAAAATTATGCCTGGTAGGGAATGATCCCTCCTGTCTCCTGGGCTTCTCCTCCACCAGGAAATGAGGGTGAAGAGGAGACAGCAAGACTTGGTTCCTCCCCTCCACCAGACAGTTTTACAGTGGAGCATCACCACTTAATCTCTAATATGATTTTCCACTAGAAGAGAACCCACAGGGCTGGCAGATTTCCCATTGCAGGGTTTGCTTTTCATCCAGCACATAAATTTGCAGGGGGRAAAAAAAAAATCACAASCCAACACCAGCAGCCTGAACATCAAGCAGGGCTTGTACTGTCTCAGTCATGACAAACCTGAGGACAGCTTTTCTATGGAAGATAATTCAGCTCCAAAAATGTGGTTTTTTATCACTTTTTAGCTCAATTGGTCCTGTTATTTAGGTATTTAAAACAAAATACTACACAAAAGAGTAGATTTGGAAGGGAAAAAGAATGGAGATCTGAGCTGCTTGATGTCCAAGTGACTCCTGGCTGTTCAAAGCCACCAAACACCAAGGATTTATCAAATTTACAGCACAAGCACAAGCATCAGAGAGGCAGGAGCCAAACCAACCAGGAAGCTCCCCRGGGGAGRTGTTTYTCAGCACTTACTGAAGGTTTTGCAGATGTCAGAAACAGCCTTGAAGACCCTGTCGGAGAAGTTGACCTTGACCTTGACGTACTTCATGTTGGGCAGCTGCAGGCGCAGCAGCTTGTGCTGAGGGGTGAACTGGAGCTTGGCATCCGCCTGGATCCCGTATTTATCCAACGTCCAGTGGGTTTTGAGGAGCCAGGTTTTCTTCTTCTCCCACCACAGCGCGTGGTCCGACCAGTCCTTCTTGACATCTGCAACAAAGAACCCGTTGTTTTCAGCCCGGTTAAAAGCGGGACCAGAACGAGGACAAAAGTTGTTTTAAAATGTGCTTAGAAGGAGCTCTCCACCCATCCAAAAAACTCCACCAGCCCTTTCTGGATACAAGCAGCTGCTTGTTTTCCATGCAGTTTTGGTGGGATATAAAAGCAGGGAAGAAGCAAAGGGGAATGAGGATGAAGCAGCTGCCCGCGGATCACCAGCCTGGAACACGAAGCCAAGGAGTCATGAGTGACCCAACACCTCCCCCAGCAGGGATTCTGCACAGTTTTTGGGGTTAACTATCAATTCTTGGGTTTTTCCCCACCATTCAGGATACCTGTGCTATGCAAAGGTGAGCCCAACCAAATGGAAAACAGAACCAGGAGAAGGTTTGCAAGGAGAATTCAACGGGACTTTCAGTTTCTACAAAAAAAACACTGAAAATTCCCAACTGAAACTAAAAGTTACCTCCCAAAGGACCAAGAAAACTCAACAGCCCTGAAAATTCCCAACTGAAACTAAAAGTTACCTCCCAAAGGGCCAAGAAAACTCAAGAGCCCATCTCCTTCCTGCAGGGATGGAACAATGGGGTCTTTGGAGGTCACCTTTGAAGCCTTTGGAGAACCAGCACATGGTGGTAACTCCAGAAGACAAACCCTGTGCAATATTTTCCCCTAACACCTGGAATATTTTTCACTAACACCYGGCCCTGCCAYTCCTGCAGGGCATCTTCCACTCTGRCAAMCAGYACCAGTGCCATGTCCTTCCACCACACACAAGGAAAAGAGAATGGAGTGGTATGGAATAGAATAATATATTTAGTAATAGAGTAATTCAGTTTTCAGCTCCAGATCCCTCTGTGTTCCCGGATTTCCATCATGAAACACCAGTTTAACCCCAATTAAATCCACGAGTCAACATTTATTCCAACAGCTCCTGTTTCCATCCTTTGGCACTGCAGGGCACCAGCCAGCAAGGCAGGAGCAATTCCAGAGAACTGGAGAATTCCCAGGATKAGGTGAAGTCCCAGCAGACACAATSCCAAARGGCCTGGAGGTACCAAGGAACACACTCCAGCACCAACATCAAGCTGGGATTCTTGATGTCCTGGATGATCCTCGTGGTTCCTCCCAKCTGAGGATATTCCATGATCCTGTGATAGTGAGGATTATCCCCACGAGCCACATCTGAGTTCAGCTGAGATGAGAACAAATGAACTTTTGTCTGTCCCTATCTCGAGCCAGGATCTCGAGCTGGGGGTTACTGAGAAATCCCAGCAGGAGCTGGATTTTCCCTCTGAACTCCTGCTGGAATGGCACAGTCAGGACTGCAGAAAGTGGGAACGTTTCAGCTGGGCTTTTCAACAGCTTTGTACAATCAAATTAAACAAAACCAAATATAGAAAAGCATGCAAACTTGCACAAGCCTTGTCTACCCGGAAAAAAATCCAAGAAATCATTACAATGGACTCTGGTAATGAAGTCCAACTTCTGCCCTACTGAAAGCTGAACGAATTGGCACCAAAAATCAGGGGGAGGAAAAAAAAACCAGAGGCATTTGCAATCAGTAACATTTATGCCTAACAGAAGGGGATTTGGGTTTACACTGCAGATTAACCATTCAGGCCACGGCACAGAAACAAATCTCTGGGCCTGAGAGTAATTAGCACTTTCAATTAACAGAGAGATGTTGGTTCTAGCAGGAAGGGGAAGGTCTGTGCCTGTCCCACGGGGTAGTTATATATAAAAGAGGCTGGCAAATGTTTAGCAGCTGCTTTGTGGGGCTGAGTTTTACACACTGACAAAGAGCCTTGGGTGCTTTGCAAGGGATCCAGGATTGCTTGGAGCAATCCCTGCAGGCCAGGGGATGCCAACAGCCTGGTTAAATCTGATCAAAGGTTTACAAACCTTCACCAGAGTCCCAGTTCATGAGTTACTGATTTGTTGGGGTTACAGCTTCTCTTCCCACCTACCACCATCAGTCACTGGCCACTTTGTATTTATCAATCTCACACATTATCCAACTTATTTGTGTTTATTATTATTAATCAATTTATCAGCTGGCCATTCATCAGAGCTCAGGTAAGTCTSCAAGTACAAATTCACCTCAGAGAYCCCAGACCTGGAATTTAGAAGTTTRCTACAGGTTGCARATCTCAGTGATGTTTGTAGATCCAGCAGCTCCTCTGAGCTGCTGAATGTGATGGACACGGAGCTGCTGGAGCAAGTCCAGAGGAGAATCACCAAGATGATCAGAGGGATTGGAGCCCCTCTGCTGTGAGAAAAAGCTGGGAGAATTGGGATTGTTCAGCCCGGAGAAAAGAAGCTTTGGAGTGTCCTAATTGTGGCCTTTCAGTGCCTGAGGAAGCTACAAGAAAGATGGAGAGAGATGGAGTAACAGGGGATGGAGTAACAGAACAAGGGGGAATGGCTTCCCACTGGCAGAGAGAAGGATTAGATGGGATATTGGGAAGAAATTCTTCCCTGTGAGGGAGTTGAGGCCCTGGCACAGAGAAGCTGTGGCTGCCCCTGGATCCCAAGGCCAGGTTGGACAGGGCTTGGAGCACCCTGGGACAGTGGAAGGGGTACCTGCCCATGAGGGTGGGACTGGATGGGCTTTGAACTCTCTTCCAAGCCAAACCCTTCCAGGATGAGCTGCACAACGTAAGGGTCACAAGAAATCACTGCCACCCTTCCAGGCAAGGAATCCCCCAGGTGAAGGCAGCAGGGATGTGGAAGCTGGAGCTGTCAGCAYCAGCTGGAGCACGGGCTGGGCTCAGGGAGCTCCAGGAGCCCAACCCCAGCAGCAACACCCTCGGGAAAGGGAAGCACGGCACTTCCTTCCCGGCCCCAAAAATAAACCCTGCTCCCTGCTTCCCCCACCTTTCCCTGCAGCCTGAACCCAAACCTCTGGAGCCTGGGAGGGCTGGCAAACCCAGCTGTGATTTTTTTTTTTAATTTCCAGGCAGAACCTGGTGTTGCATTTGCCTCCCAGAACTGTGCCAAGAGGCAGCGACGTGCACGAGGGACGTTCAGGATGTTCTGTACAACAAAAGCCACGGAGCTGCTCCCCTTGGGGAGCCCTTCAGACAGTGCTGGGAATGCTGAGAGGCACCTTCAATCACACAAAAGGCTTCAGAGACCTCTGCGAGGACAGAACAGTGAGGGAAGGAGAGAAGGGCTGCTCTGTAAAGTGTTTAAAACTTGAAACACCCTCAGCTTTCAATCCACGCCGGCGCCTGGCCACAGTCGCACCCTGCCAGCTTGTCCAGAATTCCAACTGCAGATCTGAATTCCCACAGCCACCACTAAATTCCCATCCTAAATCCAAGCAGCACTAAGTCTGGATTGAGATGCACACGGGCTGTGTTTGAATTCTGGGCTTGCTGAACACAATCAGCATTCAAGCAGCAAGGCTGAATCTGGGTGAAGGGCAAAGAAAATCGAGGCAGCCCTGCCTGATAGCCCAATTATTTATCCCGTTTATCCCAGCACTTGGCTGCTCCCGAATGCTCTCCCTCTGCCAATCCATGGCTTTTAAAAGCCCCTCTCCTGCTGCAGCAGCTACTGAAGCTCCTTCCTGCAGCTCTGCTGTCACTTGGCAGCTCCTCCAGGCCAGCTTAGCCTTACGAGCAGTAGGATACAAGTCTCCAGTGCTGTATAAACACTGTGTTTTCCTGCTTATTTCGGGATATCCCCTGCTGCAGATGGGATCTCCTTCCCTGCTCTGCTCAGGACAACAGAGCCCTGACAGGACCCAATAAATGGTTTTTTTTCTCCCCCTTCCCAGTGCAGGTTAAACCCCACTGGAGGGTTTGGAAAGCTCTCACCTCTGGAAAAGGCTTTCCAGATTCCCTTCCACACCCACATCCAGGATTAAATCCACAGGGCAGCCAAGATGCAAATGCCTCCATCACCTTAACACTGGGGGTTAAGAATAAATAATGAAAAAGCTCCTGCATAAGCTTGAGGAGGTAGAGTGGGAATTCTGCAAGCCTGCCTGGGTTGGATCTTGGATTTTTGGTGGATTTTTGGAAACAGAGGGTTTGCAGCTGATGCTGTTTGTCCTGGAATTCTCTCCACCATCAGAAGCAGAGGTTGCAGCTCATTCCTTAATTATAAATRTGGCTTTTAGAGCAATGGATTCARTSCYCAGCATTCCCTCAGGAACCATCCAMGAGGACCATCCCCCTCTGGAGCAGGGGATGCCAGAGCCAAAGCCCATCCATCCCACTGGAAGCTTTTCCACAGCAGCAGGATCAGCTCCACAGCTCTCCCTGCCTCTCTCCCAGGGGTGGCTTTAATCAGGTTTATCC
>CADDXX010001213.1:62042-73308 GCA_902810485.1 Alauda arvensis | reverse complement strand
CTGCTGAAATAGCCCCCTCTTGCTTTGGTGTGGTCACCATCAAATGCTTGGCGTCCTAGGATTCCTTCCACAGTGGCAGCATTGGCTTTTGAAAGCTGAGGACCTGCAGTAATTACTTCAGATTTAAGAAAACCAATTGCATTAATTGGGTTGGAACAATGTGTTGGGACCCTGACAGGGTGTTAGATTTTGCAGGCTGCCAGATGTACAAGGGACTCTCCCTGGGCAGAGGGGAATTCATGTGCTTTGCCTGGGTCAGTGCCTAATTGCAGGTGTGTTTAAAGCTGCTTTTCTTGCAGGACTGGCTCAGTATAAAGCACAGTCCAAATGGGTGGGTGACCGAGGTGGGCTGTTGAGCAGGAACTCGGCAGCAAGAGACATGTTACAAACTGGTTAGGGATTGGCCTGGGGAGGGGGGTTGGGAACACATCAGAGAAGGGCACAACTAAGGGACAGTGTGCTGCAGCCACTCCCTTTGGCAGACTGTGTCTCCTGTGAAATCCCACAGGAGACTTACTTGTGTCTCTGGAGTTACAGTAGTGTGGCTGGAGTAGGCAGACAAAGCAGGGATGAGTTTTCTCAAAGCAATGTCTCTGCTCCAGAAGCATTTGCTCTTGTTGTGTCATTCCAGATGTGCCTCAGTGGTATTAAATAAGATAGCAATAATAGATTACAAGAAAGCAGCCATTTAAAGCTCATGGGAAAAGGAGATACCAACTCTACTCTTACCCAAGTTGCTGAGATAATAACTGAACTTTATCCTCAATCAGCATTCACCTTGTTTGTTTTTTTCCTAATTTCTGGTTACTTAATTTTGGCTTTTACCTCTGTTAGAAGCACACTAACTTTTAAATACAATGAAAGGGGACAAAATCATCAAAGCTGAAGAAAACTGTTCATTAGTAACAATTCAGCTGAGCTGGGTGTGTCTCCCTCCCCCTGGAGTTGAGCAAAGACACCCTCCAACAAAATGGCAATCTTTCTATACCCAGCCAGGGCAGTCCCTGTCCCCTTCCCCGTTGGATGGGTACTCGGGAACYTACATTCTCTCTGACCACCAACTTTTGTGTCCCCTCCCCTCTCATCCTGCTTCCTTTTGGTTGGGTCTTCAACCCCCTGCCTCTCCCAGCTCACAGCAACACCCAACAAACCACCCTGAACAACTCCACACCACAAACAACACATAGAACCAACAGCTTTCATTCTTCCATTTAATAACCTTTTCAGCAAAATAGCACCTCATCTCTCACACCTTCTCTGGTATTGTTCTATTCTTACTGCTGTCTAAGTTCTAGAGGAAAAAAGCTATTTGCAGTTGCGTGGGCCTCGATTTCCCTGTCTCAGAGTAAAGGACATCCCAAACTTGTTTCCCATGGAGTCTGATGTAAATTTGTGGGTTTTGCTTGCTCCATGAGTGCTCAGTCAGTGCCCCAGAACTGTGTGACCACAGTGGCACAGGGCTGTGCTTAAGGGAAGTGCTGCCTGGCATTCTGGAGAAGGAGACCTGGGGAGATACGTGCCAAAAGAGCAGCTTGGCTTGAGCCTGCTGTGTGTGGCCCAGCAGCTCTTGAGCAGCTCAGAGCAGAGCAGAGGTGGGTGAGCTGTTGTTTCACCAGTGGGGCCTGGACAGACGTGCTCACCCAGAGTCTGTATTTCACTGGGGATCAGTGTAAGATTCTCCTTTGTGAACCTTCCTCCCAGCAGCTGAACCTCTCCCTGCTCTCTTGCCTCTCCAGTTGTCATCAGTTCCCCCAAAACAGAGTTTGTTTCGCGTTTCCCCACCAGAGGTGGTGTTCCAGAACATCGTCGCTGGTGARGTCTCTGAAATGATAGTGTCTCTCACCAATAAAGACAAGGTAAGTGCTGGGACATGGAGTTTTACCACTCTGCTGGAAGAGGAGAGTGGTGTAATTGCCATTGTGTACAGCAAAGCAAGTTATCTGCTGCAGCACATCCAGAAGAAACAAATGTCTCAGCACCTTTGTTCCGCAAGCAGGTGGAAATCTTCCTGTGCTGGGAATTCTCCCCTGATTTTGGCCATGTGCTGGTGATATCTATCCCAAAGGAGTTTCCTTCTCTTGAAAGCTCTGATTGACAGGCATGTTGGGGGCTGTACAGCTCTTACCTGCTCTCATGCTTTGCCTTGAATCTGTACCACATTTTGTGTTTCCTTGGTTCAGCTTGGTTCCTGGTAGGAATCTCTGCCTCTATCAGCCTGTTTGGCTCCCTGTGTGCAACTCACAGTCAAAGCAACACGGTGCTCTGCTTTCCCTTTGGAGAACCACAGCACATCCCAAGCCATGTGCTCCTGGAGGTTTGCACCTTCCCTTGAAGAAATGGTGATTGTTTTGCAGTTTCCCAAGAGAGTAGAGAGGGAAGAAGATGAAAAATGTCAGCAGTTGTGTTCCACTGTAAAGAGGAAAACTGCAACCAGTTGAATTTCTGTCAGGGAAACATTTTCTCAAATGAGGCTTGTGCCAAGAGTGGGCTGGTGGGAAGAGACAGGAGGTAGTCAAGACCATCTGGTTTAGACTTTTTGAGAGCATTTTGGTGCTCAGGGGTTGATATCTATGTGCTGAAAATGCATGTTTGCTGTGTCTGTGTATGCCAGAGGTCAGAACTTGGCCTGCTGGCTGCAGGAACCCCTGGAGAGCCAAGRCTGCCTTTTAATACTGGAACTCACTGGAAAGTGAGTCAGTGCTGGTCATGTTTCTCCAGGCAGAAAATGCCTTTGAAGCCCATAGTGGATAGGCACAGCTTGTCTGTGTTTCTGTCACTTTTGGCAAGCTGATTGCTCTCATCATGTTACTATTCTTCCTTGCTGCTTTACTGCCTATTTAAATTCTCTTTGCCATCTCCTTGTTTTAGGGATTGTCTTGCTGTGTTCCTTCTTTGGTTTTCAGGTTTGCTTTTGTTCCTAGTAAGGCCACGTTGTTTGGTCTCCTCTCTTGCTGGTCTGCCTGCCTGACTGTATCCCCAGAACTGGCCTACCCAAAGCTATTCTGCTAGAAGTGAATCTCTTCCTTCCCCCAGGATAATGTGCTGGTTTGCTTTCAGGTAGCACATTTCCTTTGTGGAACATGACTGCATGGCTGTGTGCAGGCAGAAGCCAGCAGGCTTTTTGGCCTTGTTGAATATGCAGATGACTTGGTTCAGTTGCTCTGTCTCCATCTGGTGATCTGTTTGGCCTTTCCTTCCCACCGGGCACTGCCCWACTGCCCCTGGCCAAAATGCTGGACCCAGACAGAAAGGATTCAAGTTTACCCTTGGGAATCATGTGCCTGTACCTCCAGAGCTGAAAGCGCTTTGGAGAAGGGGTCAAGGAAGGATGTCACCAGGGCAAGGTCTCCTCTAGTTCTGTTTCCACAAGTGGCAAAATCATTGTTTCATGCCTTTCCTGCAGTGTCTTCGGCTGGTGAAGATCCACCTGGAGAAGTCACCTCATTTCCAGCTGGACCTCCCCAGTGATGCGTACCGTGCCGTGCCAGCAGGCGCGTCTGTCCGTGTGCGTGTCTGCTTCACCCCTGACGAGAACAAGGTGAGACTGGAGTAGCCAAAACAGAATTATCTCCAAAGCCATGGTTCTCCCTGCACTCTGGGTACAGCCCATTCCATGCTGTGGGCTTGGCTCTGGGCCATGGGCAGGCAGCCTGCAGCCAGTCCCACCTTGGTGTGTGCTGTCAGGCACTGCACCCAGGCCTGACAGGCTCTGCTTCCCCTCCCTGCACGTTCCTGAGCATTCCCAAGGGAAGATGCACTGGGAACAGTATGAAAATGACAGAGGGGTGTTGACAGATGCTCGGCCTTTTCTAGGTACAGTGGAAGAGGTTTAATTACTATGGGAAATACTCAAGGAACAAAGAGGTCAGAGAGTTTTCCTCCTTCCTGACTGGCAACAGCTTCCCTGCCTCACTCTGGGCTGGAGCAAGGACAGTGCTTTTTCACACCCTCTGTTCCCCACCCTTGCAGCTGTGCTGTCCCAGAGCACAACTGATCATGATACAGCTGCAGGGCCAGAGCAGAGGATGTGCTGTGCCTGTGAGCCCAGCCTGGCACAGGCACACTGAGCTCTAGGTGCCCTTAGTCAGCAGGACTTTGGTGGGCTGCAGGGGATTTGGACACCTGCCTCAAAGAGCTTGTGTAGGGCAGGTACAACCTGCAGGCAGACTTGTGACCCCAGAGCCTGTGACAGTGACACTGCTGTGGCTCTGTCTTCATGCCTCTCACTCTGGTTGCCCTGTCAGCTGGCACCCATTCCGTGCCAAATGTGCTTCTGCATGGAGGTTTGCACACCAGTGCTGAGGCCCTGGCAAGTCTGATCTCAGTGCTGGGATCTGGAGGGTCAATGCTGTGATTGGSACGCTTGTTCATACAGAAGGGTTTAGGACATGGCATGGAAGGGAGGAAGCCTTGCAGGGAAACAATGAGAGGCTCTTTCCAACAGCATGCTACCTCTTAGCACTGTTCTTCTCCTGACTTGGTTGGAGAGGCAAAGTTAGAGGGGAGTTCTGAGCCAACTGCTGTTTCTACACCAGGCCAGAGGTGCAGGATCTCCTTGGGTGCAGCTGTTTCCTCACCTTCCTTTTGCTGCTTAGAGTCAGTTTAACACTTTGTCCTATTTTCAAACAGCAGGACTATAGAAACTAAAGAAGAACRTCCTGTGTTCCCTAGCTCCATGTTCCTTAAACGGGACTTAGGACTTACTTAGCATCATTAAAATTTAGAGTAAAAAYTATGGTGGCCTAGGGCAGTTCTCTGTAGGACCCAAGTGACAGAAGAGCTTAATGCCACTGAGGTAGGTTTTRCAAGGTGCTCTGCTGCCTTTAAAATGGGACATATTAGTAGAACTTGGTGTTCACTGTGGGGTGGAACAGGTAAATTGATGCCCTTGAAGGGTTATAGGAAATGGTTTTTCTTCTGCCATGGGGATGGCACTAAATGYCCTGTGCTGAGACAATTTCTTTTCCTGCAGGAATACTGCCACGAGCTCATCTGCACCGCTGGCAAGGAAAGGATTGTTGTGCCAATTCGGGCCATTGGTGCCCGAGCCATCCTGGACTTCCCTGACCAGCTGCACTTCTCGCAGTGCCCGGTCAAGTGCAGCCTGCAGAAGACTCTGCTGGTGCGCAATGTTGGGAATCTGGCAGCTYRTTACCAGCTGAGCACCCAGAGGTGAGGCAGCTCCTGTGTCCTTGTGCAAAACACCTTTGGGTGATAACAGAGTTGGGAAGGAGCAACAAAAGGAACCAGAGCATGGGAGCTGCTGTTCGGCTTCCTGGCTGGAAATGGGCAGGRCATGACATGTGGGGTTTCCTATTGCATCACGTGTTTTAAGCAGGATGCAGCTTTTGAGCTTTCTCTGGAGATTTGAGATTTCCTGGAGGGTGCTGCAACATGTTAGTAGCTGGCTTGCACCCTCCTGAGCACAAGAAGCTTCTGAAATGGTTACTCACCACTGTCAGCCAAACAGACCCATTCTCTGGGAGGCCACAGGCACGTGGCTTTCCAGTGGTCCCCACATCAGATGCCCAACATGAGCTGTGCTGTGGGCAGCCAGTGGAGTTCTTGTTCTTTAAAGCTGGTCTGATTTCCCTTGTCAGCTGAGGGCATCAGTCACCTCTTGTGTTCCATGATGAACYTTTGAAAGCCAGTTTAAAATTTCAAACAGATGATTTAAATCTCTGAATAAGGTCATGCCCCCTTTTCATTGAGATTTCTTTTTAAATACTCTGAAGTGCCTGTGTTTCTGCTGATTTTTCATTTTGGTTTGTGTTAAATGTTTGCCAAAAGATCGTGACTTCTTCATTGGAAACTTTCATAAAGGTCGAGCTCCTCAAATGCCTATCAATATACCCACAGGTATATGCAGAGGTGTATAGGAAATAGGAGACATTTAGTGAATATGGGAAAAGCAATTGGATTGATTTAGAAGATAAACATATGGAATAACTTCTGCTGGAGGGGACCTCTTGAAATCATCTGAGCACACACACTGCTCAAAGCAAGACCAGGGTCTGGGGATTGCAAAGTGCCATTGGGAGATCTGGACCTGTCTTTAGAGACCATACAAGAAAACAAACATATAAATGGACCTAGTTAAAAAGCAGAAGGAAACTACCTATTAAAACACCCTCCATCCCTTATCTTTTCTGCCTGTTGGGTGCAGTAATGATTCATTGGAAGGGCAGATCTAACGGGATGAGAACCACCTTGAACAGCTCCCAAGTAAAAGTTAAAAGGGCAAAATTTAGCCCTGCTGGGCCCATCTCCTGGCAGCGGTTTTCATTTAGTTATGACAGTGTCAGGGATGTCTCCTTCACAGCTCTTCTAGCTGTGGTCTCAGGAAACAGCTTAGTGATGTTGGYTGAAATTCAGAGGAGTTAAGTTGARCTRTAGAGCTTGTTTCCTYGGGTCTTGGGGAGCCAGGTCTATGTGAGAGATGACTGCTACARCAGTAACAGGGGTCTGGTGGGTTCAGCCTGGGGTGGGATGGAGGAGATGCAGGGGCTGATTTGCACTCAGTTTTTCAGTCCTGACAACTGAGTCCTGAACTTGGCTGGATCCTCTTCTCCTGGTAATGTGAAAAAAGGAAGCTACTTTCTTTCTCAGGCAACCCCTGAAGTCACTCCCAGGAGTGTTATTCCCATCTGAGGGCAGGAGTGTGTAACATGGGGCAGGACTGGGAAGGGAATGGAATGGAAGGTAGCGCTGAAGTGTGGCCAGGGACTCCCTTAACTGGCAGCTTCTCTGTTCTGGCAAAATTTCTGGCAAAAGAATAACATCCTGTGCCTTGCCCACAGCAGGCACTGATCCCCCCAAGCCCCAGCAGAGGCCTGYAGCAGTGCTGGCATCACACCYGGGGCAGATGTGGGAGCATGCACAGTAATCCAKCTCTGGGGCCAGTGGGGCCTTGTCTTTCCCCTCCTCTCTCCAAAGTCTCACATCCAGAACATAAGCATTGCTGGCCCAAGGCTTCTCCATTGGCCAGTAGTGATGTRCTCACTAGTGATAATGGGGAGAGGTCAGGCCCATAATTGCAGCAATAGGTCCTTAATGAGCAGAACCTGAAGCAAGTCCATCAGCTGTCACTACTGACATGAATCCAGCTCAGCTTGCCAAATGTTCTCTTTATTTTGCRTGTGATGCATTCATCACCAAACTACCCAGAACACACTTTCAAGTGACAAATTGACCACCCAGAAAGMACCAAGGCCAGGAACTTTTGTTTCCTCAGTGGGGCTGTAGAAGAGCACAAAGCCCAGCAGCTGCTGGGCAGAAGCACCTGAGCTGTCCCTGAGCATCAAAGCACAGTCTTGTGTTTGTCAGGCAAGAGCTGTTCACCTGGTGATCAATCCTAATTGCTTCTATTAAATCCAAAGTTCAACCAACACATTTCCATAATTATTTCCAACACAGAGTTTGTCTGGTGGGCCAAGCAAACAGTTAGCAGCCTTGGTAATGTCCCAGACTGCATTGCTGATAAATACACAGAAACCTCCTGTTCTGCTTCCTTGATGTGCTCCTATTAATGGTGCTTCATTTAGCTGGGACTGGATCCTTCAGATTGTAAATGGCATCCTCCTTTTGRGTCTTGTTTCCATGTCACTGTTTTGCTCCAATCTGCATTTGCACTCTTTCAGAGTTTTGAGTGCTCCTTTTCTTAGGACAGCTTTCATTGAAATGYTGATAAGATGTGCCTTTTTTAGGCTAAATCAGGATGTTTTCAAGGTCAAATAAATCAAAGAACCACATTGCAAATTCAACAGTAGCTATTCCTTGGTCTTCAAGGAAATGTTTCTTCTCCCTGTCTTATTCCTAGACTGTAATCTCACAGGACTGGTAGTGCTCTAACATTTGCATCTCTTGAGATGAGGTTTATAGGCAGCAGGAAAGGAGAAGTTCCTGAGGCAGTCAGTGTCAAGTTGTGCATGCAGATAACTCTTAACTTAATAGCTCCAAGCTTAAAAGCTCTCTGCGCTTTTCACAAACCACTCTCTGACAGAACTGCTGGCAGTCAGACCCTTGAATCTCATTGCAGAGAGCTGGATGAGGTCATTTTATCACACAAGGTCTTCTGAGGGCTGGATCTCCTCAGAAGTGGGTCAGTAGCTGTTTCTGATCCTGTCTGTTCTGTCTGTCTTYTGTTGGCTGTGGTTTCTTTGCTCCCTGCTTGCCCAAGTGAGCTGAAGTGACCTGCACTGCAGAAGGACTCTCATCCCCTGATGTCCCCCTGAGTCCTGATCCCTCTCTTTGTGTTGCAGTCCTTTCTCCGTCGATCCRGCCACGGGAACTCTGGGTGCTGGGGACACCATGCARGTGACAGTGGGATTTCACCCACAGACAGCTGGTGACCATTCYGGGTCCTTGGTGGTGCGCTGCAATGCAGGTGAGTGCTGGGCACTGCGCAGGGCACAGGGCAGTTCTCCACCATCACTCCCTCTTGTCCCATCCCCCTCAATTCCCTCTGGGTGTACCTCCCATCTTCCAGCTTTACCCCAAAGAAAACTGAGAACTAGCTGGTGTTTAAGAGATTGATAAAGTAGTTCCCCTCTAAGAGGGCTAAGATTTTTGGAATCCTGTTTTGCTGGGAATTGCTGAGTGGAGGAAGGAGGAACCCTGGTTCTCCACTACCATGTGGCTGGGTGAAGTTTTATTTTATTCCTGAGCAGTGCTGAATGTGAGGTGTGAGGTGTCCATCCAACTCTGTCCAATGCAATGTATTTCTTGCACACCTCTGCCCCGTATGCTGCTTCTTCACAGACCCTTTGTCTATGTTGCCCTCTACACATAGATGTAGTTTCTGTCTAATCACATTTTCAGGCCCTCGAGTTCCTGTTTGGTGACAAATCAAGACAAAATTTTCCTTGTACCTATTACCCAGGCTATTCATGCTGTTGTAAATCTCTGACATCTGTCTCCCATTTGATTTCTAGACTGAGGGATCCCATTCAGTCTTYATACAGAAGCTGCTCTGTACTTCCTAGTCTTTTCTTTGTCCCTTTTTTATTTAATTCGAAATGCTCCAGCTTGATTTTTGAGATCAGAACAATATAAAACATTTCAAGGCTGATGGGACTGTGGGTTTGGACAGGGAGATGATGATGATGGTTTTCCTGGTGTTCATTTTGTAGTGGTTTGTAATATTGCAGAGCCGGGCTGATTGTGTTTCCTCGCCCTCCTGCTGTGGGCTGTCACTTCACTTGTTCCTCTGGGCCTCCTTTTTCTCCTCACATTCCCCCAGGCATATTTGCATGTCAGCAACAAGGGATCCAAGGGATCAGGAGAGACAGGAGTCTTGTAGGATGCCCAGGGGAGACCCTGGGCAAGCCAGAACTGAACGGGGCTCCTCAGCATCACCTGAAGGACTTTGTTGCAGAAATCCCAGTGATCTGAGTGGGTCACCTGAGTACATCTGACAGATCTCACTGTACGTGCTATCGGCTTGGGGCCAAATCTTTGCAGACACACTCAGAAATAAGATGTTTAAGGAGGTGCCCAGGTCATCCTCACGCTGTACACACAGAGCTGTCAGGACATGGTGAATGCACTGATCCACAGAACTGMTAATAGAGCTAAAAGCTGTGACACTTTCCTCTGTGGCCTGTGGCTTGCTCTGTGCCTTGAGCTTCCATCAGCAACTGAGCTGAGCAAAGACTCCTTTTTGCTTTGTTCCAGRTGAAGAAAGTATCCACACAAAGTTTCAGGGAAAAGCTGAAGATCTCAACATTGGGTTGAGCACAAATTCTCTGCATATGGAGACTTTTATCTCTCTGTCAAACACTGCAACCGTCGTCATCGAAAACAGGAGTAACATCACAGCCCACTTCCAGTGGAAGGCTTTTCCTGAGGAAAACGAGAATAAAAAGAAGAGGAGGTTGGTTTGAAAGATGCATTTCAGTGAGATACATGGCCCAGGACTCAAACTAATATATGCCTTCAGGGGGGTGTTGGTGCTTTTGAATGGTTTAGGCCAAGTAAACCATCCCTGGCATTAGGGTGTGTGTGCCTGGGCTTCAGGAGCTCAGCACTTAGCATTCCAGTTCCATTTATACTCCAACCAAGGATGCCATTTTGGGAAGGAAAGCTTGATTTCAATGACTGGATTTCTTCAAGTTCTAACTGGGCTTTTGGCTCTCTAATCTTCCTACATGACCTGGCAACATCCTTAAACATTTCCTGAGTTGCCAGCCCCTTTTTCCAAAGGTGATACACTCTCGTTTTTGCCCTTAGTTCCTTCRAAAGCTCCTTGCCCATCCAGGCTGGTTGTCTTCCCCACCAGCTTGTCTTTCAGCACACAGGGACAGTCTGTTCCTGTGCCTTCAAGACTTCTTTCCTGAAGTATGGCCATCCTTCCTGGACCCCTTTGTTTTTAGGGGCTCCCAATCAGTCTCTTRAACAGGCCGGAGGCTGCCCTCCAGAAGTCCAGAGTGGAAGTTTTGTTAATGCCCCTCTTTGTTTTACCAAATACTGAGAACTCTATTATTTCACGGTCACTATACCCCAGAGAGTGATGAACAAATGAAGTTCATTCAGTTCTCAGGGAATATCCTGGTGATATCTAGTACCTGGATCCCAGGGAGGCAGCAGACTTCCCTCTGGAATGGATCCGGTTGATATACAGGGCCTTCCCTTCCCCTTAGAAGGGAGTCACCTACTACCACTCCTTTTCTTCTTAACACTTGAGGCTGGCATCTGTCTGACAGATGAAGTGCAACTGTCTCCAGAGTTTTTTCTTCAGTGTYATCTACCTGACCCTCTGGATCCAGGGTCTCATACCTATTCTGTCAGGGCACCTGGGTAGGTGATGGGGGTCAGGATGGGATTTTATTACCTCCCCAGTAGAGACCCATTTCCATTCCCCACTGTCTCCTAGGTCTCTTTCTGCCTGATCACCAGAAGGGCACGGCTCGTCTGCCTCCTGCTGAGCTTCTCTCAGGCTTGGAAGGGTGTAGCTCCACCAGTCTATTTCTGTTTTGCTCTCTCTAGTGCTCCTCAACCTTTCCACTTCTTCCTTAGTCTCTGCCACTGGACAGAGCAAATCATTTACCTGCTCACACCACACGCAGGTGTCTTTCTCACTATCCTCTGATATTAACACCTTGCTCAGACCCTCACTGCAGCCAGGGACCTGGACAGCTGCGTCCTTCCTGGGGGTTCTGTTTGAGTTAGTACRCTCTTGCTGGCAGCAGCAGCAGCAGCAATGGCTTTTGATCATTTGTAAGCCATTGCTGGGGGGTGGAAAAAAAGAAAGCAGAAAGAAGAAAGA
>CADDXX010001213.1:24786-62002 GCA_902810485.1 Alauda arvensis | reverse complement strand
GCAAGCACCTCACAACCAGCTGAAAGACACAACCCCCACTACACAAGGAGGGTGGGTGGCTGCACCCTTTCTGCTCAGCCTGCTTGTGCAAAGTGCCATGCAAAAACTGAAAAAATGCTGCCCAAACAGCTGTGCCCAAACAGCTGTGCCCAAACTGCTGTGCCCAAACTGCTGTGCCCAGCCTCTGTTTGCTTCAGGCCAGGTTGCTCACACTCCCCAGAGCCATTTTAAATCGCCGGCAAAGGGCCAGGAGATTGAGCCTTACCCTCCTGAATGGCTGAAGAGGATCCACTGGAGAATGTCCTTTAGTGCCCTGGGTTTCTTGGTTTTCCACTGTTCTCTATCTCCTTACACAGTGTCTGACTTCCATACAAGCTGTGTGTGTTAAAAGAAAATCCCATGACCTTCTCTGGCTAGTTCCCTGCACTGTTTATTTCCATTTTTTCCCACTTGCCTGCCTAAGCCTGGACCCCAGGTGATCTGCTTTCTCTTCAGAAGCAACTAGGTTTCCCCAAAGTAAACTTCAACCTGGATTTGGTTTTGTGGGTTTTTTCCCAATTACATCTGTTTTCATGGCAGTTTGTGTCCTAGACTGCCACCAGGCCATTTTGTTCCTCCTTACTTCCAGTCTTCGGGATGGTTTTAGCTCCAAGGGAACTGTCCTGCTCTCAGAGAAGCTTTTGAGATCTCAGAGCAGAGAGGACTTCTTTGTGAGAGATGAGAGAGATCAGGATCCTTTCCCTCTCAGGACATTCTACTACCATGCACTGGGATGGGACTCAAAAAGCCCTGGATCATGGTCTCTTCAGGAGTTTGCAGTCTCCCTCCTGCACAACCAAGTCCCTTCCCCTCTCAGAGCCTCTGTTTTCATGCATAAAACCCCTGAATGTCACTGAAGGGATGTGGTGCCCGAATTCATCAATTTTCTTTGGAAGTGCTCTGGGATGCTCTTGTGAAAGGCAGAGCAGGGAACAGGGCAGGTCCAAAATGGAAGAAACAAAGAGTAATGCTGGTGACACGTAGCTATAACCGGGCTTCATCTCCCCTTCCCAGGGAAGTGCTGCAGTGGGTGTTCCATGATCTTTATCTGCCTCCCCCAAGCAGCTCAGTGGTAGGAAAAGCCAGCTGAGGTGGCTGGTGGATTCTCCCTCAGTTTTGGCAGAGGCTTTGAGCCCGGAGGTTCTCTTGAGGGATGCTGGCTTTCCAAACCTCTCCTGAGCCTGCAAGTGTGGAGTAACACTACCTGCTGTGCCAGTGAGCAAGAAGTGATCCTCTGATCCATTTGGAACCCCAATGGCTTGGGGTCAGCCCTTGCTGGGGAGCTGCTGCTGCTGCTCCTCCCCAAGTGCTTTGCTCTCCTGCACTTCCACTTCTCTCTGCAAATATGAGGCTTATTAAATGACCTGCTGGCTTTGTCTGTCCCTGTGGCTGCAGGCAGTGTTATTTGCTGCAGCCATCGAATGAGATCTGGGTGGAAAACTTTATGGAAGAGAAGAAACAAGAGAAGAAGAAGGGCTTTTGTGAAGATCGCACTGCCCTCCTGAGAACCATTGTCCAGGAGGACATGGCAAAGGTGCAACAAGAACCCATGCTGTTCTCCAATGACGTTTTTTTCATTGAGCCAATGGTAAGCGATAGTTGAGAACCTCATTTTCCTCCTCTTCCTCCTCCTCCTCCTCTTCCTCTTCCTCCTCCCACTCACCCTACCCCCACCCTGTTCCCCCGGATGTGGTCACTCGGCAGATCCTCAGCTGGCTCCATCTGCTGAGAGGGAGAACATGGAATTTCTGGTGTGGCTGCAGAGCTCGCTGCTCAGAGYACTTCTGCCCTGCAGGTTCAAGGCAGGGCTGGGAGCCTGACAAAGCTGAGCTCTGCTGCCAGGACTCAAGCTCAAGGGCACCCTGTGCGGTGTCCACAGGGACCTGTTACTGTAGGCAGGGGCTCCCCCAACACGTGGTGCGTGGGGTTTAGCACAGCGTGTTGGAGCACTGCCAGTTCCATATTGACCTGAAGCATGCAATGGTTCACTGGGAAAAGGAGGCCAAATTCACCCCAAGGTTAATCACAGAAATGCCAAACCCTTCCTGTAACCATGACTTGCACTGTTTGTGAGTCTTCCTTCCAGTGTCATCTGTGACCTGGACACAAGGGTGGGAGGTTTAAATGGGCATTTTGAATTCTCTTGCACACAGGGACAGAAAACCTTTTCGTCTTCTGTTTATGCAAACAAGCGCCCACGTCCTCCCATCAAGCAGAGCCCTGATTCTGAGTAGTGGCCCTGTGAGAGATGATGAATGCCTGGGGTCTGCACAGTGCAAAATCCCTTCTCATCTTGGAGGAAACCCCAGAATAATCCCAACCTCTGCTTTCTTTCAAAACAGGTTGAACTCATATTTTTATTTCCAAGGCAGGGGATCATGTTCTCTTCTTGGTTACTCCTATGCCCATCTAAGGCCAAGAGCCACCAGTGCACAATGGCAGTTATATACCACTGTAGCTGACAGCAGCATGATGTGACCAAGAGCTTGTGTCAGAGCAGTAGGGATATTGTGGAGAGTGGGAGCTGATCAGCTGAGCATGAAGAGCTTCCAGCAGTGTGCTGAGCTGGGTTTGGAGTGTTTCCTTGGGCTACTTGTGTTGTTGACTCATCACTGATGCTCTAAAGAAAGGCTTACAGGACTGGCTGAAAACAAGAAATGTGAAGTTTGAAGGGAAATGTCTTGCTGTCTCTTTCTGTTTTAGGAGGGGGAGGTCGGGCCGAACTGTTCGGTTGAAATCCAGGTGACCTTTAAACCCCCAGAAGCAATGGAATATCAAAGTGTGGCTTACTGCAACATCTTAGGTACAGCTCCTTTCCCCTGCTTCTTTCACCCTCAGTGAAGCCATGGTGCAAGCCTGAGCCCACTGGGCTCCCATGTAACTGCTGGGAAGAGTTCCTGGTCAGCAGGGCAGTGCTGGCACATCCCCACTGTCCCTGCAGCTTCCAGGGAGTCTCCCATGCAAGGCCAGGACTTGGAACACCTGTGTCTGGGTTACTGATCCCAGAACAACCCAGGCAGTGTAGGGAGAAGTTTCTATGCCATGGCTTTGCCAGCATTCCTTCAAAGGCCAAAGAGCTACAGAACAGAACAGCTTTAGAGAACAAGCACTAAGCCCCTCTAGACCACTGACCTCCAGGATGAGTCCATTTGACRTGGATCCATCATCAGGCAGTAGGAGCTGAGTTAGAAATGTGCTCCCTGACTCTGGATCACCTCCCACTGCCAGACACCACCAGACCAGAGGTGGCTAAGCCCCGCTGAGCCCAGGGTGTTTGAAGAAGGACCACCCTTGGCCAGCACCTGCTTCTCTCCCTGGGTGGGAGTTGTCACCTTGCAGCTCTCAATCTGTGGAAATAGAACACAGTGCTGAGTGTCAGAAGTTGAGGACTTGGGCAACAAAGTCRTGTGCTACTGGGCCAGGTGGTTTGGCAATTGCTGCCTGGGAATTTGCCAGGCTACATTTGCCAAACTCTAGATGAGTTTTGTGCCTTCACTGAATGGATTTCAAAGCTCCTCTAAGTGCATGGGAAGGAAACCATAGAGTCATAGTATGTTAAGGATGGAATGGACCTTAAAGAAATCCCAAGGCTCCTGCCATTGGCAGGGACACCTCCCACTAGAGCAGGTAGCTCCGARTCCCATCCAGCCTGGCTTTGAACGCTTTTGGGGCTGGAACCTCCACAACTCCCCTAGGGAACCTGCTCCAGTGTCTCAYCACCCTCACAGTAAAAATTTTTTTCCTAATATCTAACCTAAATTTCCTTTCTTTCCATTTATACCCATTATATACACTACAGGACATCAGAGATGTTTTAAACTCAGCAAACTGGTGGCTAAAATTGGAAACCAACCCAAAGAACGGGTTGGAAATTGCAAGTCAGCCCCAAGGGATCTCTCCTGAGGGAAGAGAAGGCTCCGTACCTTCTCCTGCAGCATCAGGAGCTGGCTGCATGCAGCTCTGAGTCAGGGACTAGCATTGAGGCAGCCTGGAAAAGACAGTGTAACAGAGGGAATTATTGTACTGAAATGGACATCTCTCCCCAGGCCGTGAGATCAGGCTGCCCCTGYGCCTCAGAGGGAAAGGCCTCGGGCCCCTGCTTGAATTCAACTGTTATGGGCTGAGACTTGGGGACATTTTTGTCAACACCTTCCATGTCCATGAGGTGAGCAGCAGGGGTTGGGATGGATCCTGATGGCTCCTGAGGCAGCAGCAAGCCTGGTGGACCTGTGGAATTCCTGGCAACCTGGGCACTTGTCAGCAGGGAATATCTGACGTACTGGTCAGATCTGGGGGGGTCAGGAAGGTGCGTCTGTTGTTCATGAAGCCCCAGTCCTTTTGGGCAGGCCTCCTTGGGGATCAGCTGCGAGGCTTCTAGCAAAACAACCCCTTGGCATATGAAGGCAACAGTGGGTCAAAAAGCTGCATGTTCAGAGGCAGCACCAGGCCCAAAGCACCTTTGTATTGGGCTGCTCAGAAGCAGCTGRAACAAACTGGCTACATTTGAGCTTCAGTCCACTGCAAACAATTTTCAGTCAAGTGTCTCTTGCTTATTCCTGGAAGTCACAGGAAAGCCATCCAGCCTCCTGGTTCAGTGCTGGCCCTTGCAAAGGGCTTGGGAGTTCTTTCCCTTTGCTGACCAGTTCCTCACCACGCTTCAGGCTTGGTGCATCTCTGGCTCTAGAAAGAGAAAAGTGCTCCTGGGAATAAAGCAAAGGATTTTTCTACCGATTTGCCTCTCCCCAATAGTGTCAAGTTTGCAAAAAAAAAAAAAAAAAAAATAGGGACCAACTGAAAGAGGTAGAAAATGAGGCACTACATCATGCCAGACACTTTTAAAAGCTTGGCTGTGGAAGGGAAAGACACGCTGAGTTTTCTTACCAAAAGATGGTGCTGTCTACACATTTTAATGCTGATGCCTCATTATCAATGTATTGTTTTCATGCTATGGGAAAAGCTGAATGAGTAGATGGTACTGTTGGAGCTGTGGTAACTGGGGCAGCAGCAGCTCTGTGGTGATTCACTACACAGCTGCAATCACCCCACATTGCTCTGAGAGCCAGGTCTGAAGGAGCTTGGTGATGCTAACCAGGGGTGGACTGCTCTGTGTCCATGGGATAACCTCAGGGTGACTCCCTGAGGTTATGTGGAGTTACCACTGCTTTGCATGAAAACCCAAAGGCAGAACTTGTGCTGTTGTAGTTTTTGGACTTCTGCCATTCAGCAGCACAAATCATCTTCTGCCTTTTCTGGGTGTTAATTGCATCATTAGACAGTAACTCACAAGAAGGGAAGATTCCACATGTATTTCCATTTTGCTTTCTTGCTGCTGCAGGTGCAACTGATTAACAAAGGAGCTATTGATGCTCCTTTCACCTATATCCCTTTGACCACAGACATGGGCTCCTGCTTCAAAGTTGCACCTGAGGAGGGCATCATTGCACCAGGTGGGATCCAGACTATTCAGATCTCCTTCAATGCCACTGTAATAGGGTGGTTTGCAGAAGATTTCCAGTTCAGTGTGGCTGGATCTCCTACGCCTGCCATCCTGCCGATCACGTAAGGACTCTGGGAGCTTGGTGGGCACATGTGTAGCTGTCTCTGGGACATCCCCCACCTACGTCCTTTTGGGATCGAGCAGAGAAGAAAGGTCCTTGCTGAGGTCTTAATGTCTGCTCTGATCCTGGCATTGCCTTAGTGGGABGATGCCTGCTGCCCTGTGTGGTAGCTGGGAGCTGGAATGACTCCTCCCTGCAGGGATGTCCCTCTGCCTTGGGMCATGGCAGGCAGTGGCATGGATCAGCTTTGGGCAGTAGCTGCTCTGGATGTCCCACCTGACTAGGCAGCAAGGCCCCCGGGGCTTTGGAGRTGGGYCAGCCTGGGGGATTCTGCACCAGCAGCAGGGTTTTGAAAAACTTCTGTTGATCATCCATGCCAMMTGGGCWGCAGCAGCCTCACCCCACCTCTCATGGCCATGCTGTGGGGGACAAGCTGTGCTCCCAACTCGTGTTGGAGCAGAGAGTGCTCTGGTAGCTCCTTTCCACAGCCAGGAAAAGGCCGATGTGGGAGACAGGGAACTGTGCAGCAGGAACTGTCCCAAGGACATGGGCATTGTCTCATGGGCTGGTGCCATTGCAAGAGATAGTCCTGGCCCAGCAAAAGGGAGGAGGGGTGATGATAATAGGGAAGGCAGAGCTCAGTCCTACTAGCACAGCAGCATGAGGCCTTGTCCCTGCTAGCCTGAGCCATGTGCTGGTAGGATAATGTAGTGCAAGCAGGAAAGGTGATGTTGGCTGCTTTGGAGCTAGGCTGCTGCTGTTGGGAGGCACTGGATCAAGACAGTAAAGAAATGAAAGCAATCTGCAGTTGATCATACCAATAAGATAAGGGAGACGGATAAAAAAGAACATGAAATTTATTACTTTGCAAGAGAAAAGTGGTGAATAGGTCTGCTCATAGTAGAGAAGCAATTATGCTGGCTTTGTTTTTGGAGGAAAAGTGCTGCTTTTATATTTTGGAAATCAAGAGGGAACCTTTCACCATCAAAGAATTGATTCTCCTGTGTCCCTCCCCCAAACTGGTTGTGGGATGTTATTGCATAAGCAGCTTTCTCCTTGAGCAAGGGCACGTGTCTCTTGTTGAGATGTGTAAAACAGAGCCAGTAGCAGTCCTGTGAACACAACAGAAGGTATAGTTCATTGTCCCTTGACTTTTAACCAAAAGGCAGAGTGGGTGCTGATTGACATCAACCATGAAATAAACTCATGAGTGTTGTGCAGCTTCAAGTGCTGATTTCAGTGGATGTTGGTGACTTTTGGAGTCTTTCTGCTGAGTTCAAACTGGTGTGGTAGATTCAGGACACCCATGTTTGGTTGTTTAAGCTATTGCTCTTGGCTGTGCCAGCTGGTTCACTGGTGACAAGCTGGTCCTTTCCTCTAGGATTCATCTGTCCACTGTGTAAAACTGTTGCTGCTCTTTTCAGAGGGTGTTTGGGGCTCCCCTGGCTTCGTGTCTCAAAACTGTCTGTAATGATTGTGTGGGTCAAAATCTCCTGAGAAAGCTCCTCCATGGGAACACCTGAAGTGGCAAAGCAGGGAACCTGTGGCTGGAAAGCCTGCTTACAGAAGTTTGTGGGTACACCTTTGTGTCCATCACATTGCAGATGGGGAAATGGAGGCACAGAACCATGTCTGGGTGTTTGTTCAGGGTCCTTCATGGGACTGCCAGCAACTCGGGGGCTTTTCTTACCTGCCCTGTGCCCAGAGCCCCATCGGTGGCTGTTGGCTGCTGGCCACTTGGCTTTAGCTGCCTCCTGTGCACATGGACACTGTGCTGAGCACATGGTGGTTGGTGGATTTGAAAGCCACGGTGCCCCTGACACCAGGTTTTATGCCCCAGAGCCACGACAGCTGCTGGAGGCTTTGCAATTCCCTTTAACCAAGCCTTTTCCTCCTCTGGCTTCGTCATTGCAGGGGGCATATCGTTGAACCGTCTTTAGACTTCGTCCCCGCAAAACTCGACTTTGGTGACATCTCCTTTGGTGAGTGTTCCCTGGGCTGGCACACAGCGGGAGGCATCTGTGCATTCCAGAAGGGACCACGTGAACATAAAAGCATCCAGCACTCAGGTTCTGCTGCAGCAGCCTTTTCAGGGTGTGAACTGCAGGGCTGCTGGTGCCTCAGGTGGCATTTTGCCATTGTGAGATCAAATAGAACCAAGTATTTTCTGGTGTCTCTGTCCTAGTTTAAAGGACAGATGTCTGCCAAGGAAGGCAGGAATCTTCCAGGAATGGAAAGATGGACCCCTCCCTCCAAGTTATTATACCTTTGAAATGACAGGGCTTCCATGCAAAAATATGGCAAAAGGAATAACAGTTCTTTACTGGAATATATCAGGACAGCACAGACAACAACGCAATGACAGAGGTTTCCAACCCGCCAAGTCCTGTCTTTGCCCTTTGGTGTAGTTCTGATCACAGGCAGGAGGAGCTGAGGGCTCTGGCAGGGCAGTGATCCCCTCACAGCCGGCAGCGGCAGGGGCAGGGAAGGAAGGCAGGAAGGAGGAAACCACTCCTTTTGCAAGCTACGGGCAGCAGGGGATCTCGGTACTGCCAAACAGGAGCAGGCAGAAGCGGGGAAGGCAGGCAGGTTCCATCTCCGTGCTGAGTTGTCCCCTAGTGAAGTCCTGGGGCCAAGCACACAACCGCCCACAGCAGCACCACGCTGCCGACCGTCCTGATCCCCAGGTGGAAGGACAGAAAGGTCTGCTCCCTGCAAAACCTCGGCTCTGACTTCACAACTGCCCACAGCATCACGCCACAACTCCCAAAAAGCCCTGAACGGAAAAGCCCACCCCCACAGCCAAACCCCCCCAAAACCCCTATCCCCCTTCCCAGGGGAAAATTCACTACGAAGCCTAAACCCATAGCAATGAAGTTCACGAACGTTTTAAGAAAACGAGTTGCCTTTCTGGAGCTGCTTCTTCCCCACCCTGCATCACCACTGAGGCACTTGTTCAGTTGCCTTTTGAATAAATGAAACAAGAAGGGCAAGAAGGTGGATATATGGTTCTGTAATAGGAGATTCATCCTGCTTAATCCAATTTCATTCCTAAGGTCTCTTCAGCTGAAGGCAGCTGTTGGATCTTTACTTCTTTTTAAATGTTGATTGTTGTCTGCATGTGGTGACCTTAGTCTCATTTGAGGTTTTGACATCTGTGTTTGTCCCTTTTGTGCCTCTCCTGCCTCCCTGCTGGAGCTGGCAGTGATCACTGTAGGTGGGCACAGAGCAGCTCTGGGCTGTGCCTGCAGTTGTTTCTTCCCCGATCTGTGTTCAAATGACTCTTGGTGAGCAGGCCTGGGGAGAAGTCTCCTCTCCACAGAGCTGGCCAGCCAAGCCAGATGTCCACTGCAGAGCAGGTTGTGGCTGGTGTCCAGGCTCTGCAGGACATCCCCACCATGTGTGGCTGTATCTCTGGCTTTCTGGTATGAAAAGCATGTCTCAGAGCTAAAGTGGAGTAAACCCTTGCAGGCAGCAATCATAGTAAGCAGTATGGGTGTGATGTCCCCATTTGTTGGGTCAGGTGGGACATGGTTCCTAATGTTAATCTCGAAGCAAGGCTCTGGTTTGCCTGCAGTTGAGTGGGCTCTGAGCTGTCATGTGCTCAGCCTCTTTGGCCCAAACCAAGAGATGCCTTAAGGATCCTGCAGAGAGAAACTGCATTAGGGTGCTTTGCATCACGTTCTAGTTCCTGCTTCCATCCTCACTTTCTTTTCCTGTAGCTTCTTCTCAATGACTCACTGTTTATATATTGTGAAAAGAGTGGGGGCGTTGGCAGACTTAACAGGGAATTTTACGGCTTGAATTTTCTGAGGAAATGCTTGGTCTGGGTGCACCCTCATCAGTGAGAAATAACTGGTGCTGGTTTGGGGCCAATGAGGAAGCTCCTCCCTATCAGAAAGAGAAAAACTTGCAGTGTTCAGCAGGGCTAATAGTGGGCATTTTCAAGGCTGGAATCAGTGTCAAAGGGAACTAAGTGAGGATTAATTCCTCTTGCAGCTTCTCAGTGAGCTGTAGTTCAGATAATAAAGAGCTAAACTCCAATCACACTTTCATCCTACCAGGATATTCCCACTCATAGGAGTCATGATGTAGTTGGTGCCTAAATGAATATTTGTGTCCTTTTCCTAGGCTTTCCCTACACCGCGACCTGTCTCCTCACTAACACCTCCCATGCGCCTTTGAGGTTCCAGCTCCGTGTGAGCGGCGATGGCACGCAGCCTGCTGTCAGCAGCTTTGAACAAATACGCAAAGAAAATGACCCATCCTGGAGGAATGGAATTCATTTTGATGAGAAGCCAAGGGAATTTACAATAAATCCCAGCCAAGGGACCCTCGCCCCCCAGGAAGAACAGGTTATCGAGGTATGGAAAGAGTCCAGCCACACACGCTTCAGCAGCAGGGCTGAAGCTTCACTGGGGTGTGGGAGGGCTTTAGCTCTGATGGCAGCTTTGAGCATCATGTGAGAGAGCTGCACTGCTGTGGGGCCTCTCTTAGCTGGGTTACTTGGGATGTTCCTGAAGGAGCACTGATTTGTTTCCAAAATCACAAGCTGAAATCATGTACCACATGATCAAGTACTGAAGCCATTCTTGTGTTTTTGAGAGCAATTTTTTTTGACTGCAAGTGGGCAGAGGAAGGATGAGGACAGAAGGTGGCTGTTAGAAAGATATCACTGTATAAATGAGACTTCTTGGTCTCATTTCTCCTTTCCTGGGGAGCAGAATGATTTGTGTTCACTGCAGGGATCTTCAGTGGGGACAGAAAACACTCTGCATCCATGAACTGCCCAGCACCTGCTGGGCCAGACTTTGCCCTCGACTTCCTGCTGTAAAGCTGAACTCATTCTGTTCAAGTCAGCAGATTTCCTCTGCATTATGTCATTGTAGTCAGATGAAAAATTGGCCCCTTAATTTGAATACAGTGGTGTGTAGAGCTTTAGTCTAATGTTTGATTTAGCTGACCTATGCCCTGATAGCCAGGTGTGCTTAACAAATCTGGTATTGCCAGAAGGCTTTGGTTACTCTCCGACACTGTGCTCTATACATGGATCAGCAGAAGGATTAAGGCCAAATCTCCCCTTTCCTTACCTCAAAACAAGAACTGGAGGATATCACACGTGGGTAATGAGCTTTTGTAAGGAAGAATTTACTGCTCTTCTCTTCCACCAGGTGACCCTGTGTTCCAACACCGTGATGRATTTCTACCGGAAAATGCTGGTGGACGTGGAGGGGACTTACAAGGGAGTGGCATCACTGACCATCGTGGCTAGGTACCAGCACTTCCCTGGCCTCCCCCAGCACAATGCCTTGCCCAGGGTTTGCTGCCTGCAGCTGCCAAGGAGAAGCATTGTTTAAGGACCTCATGTTCTGCCCAGCTGGAGATGAGAACAGCAGTGCTTGGAAAGCAGCCTGTGGTGAAAAGCACCTCTGCTCACAGCCCAGCACGGTCCTGGGCCTTTTTCTAAAGGGACCAGGAATGATACAATTTATTGGCCTGTTTTTTGGTGCTTGAACCAAATTTGCTGAGGGCCTCCTCTCCTTCTTCCTGCAAGAGGTGGAGTTGTGCTGGTTGCAACCACCCTGCATTGGCTTGGGACACACAAGCAACCTGCTGAGAGTCAGGGTCTGGTTTCTGTTAATGAGGACAGGTGACAGTGGGGAAGTGGCTCACAGCAAGAGTGGTGAGGGCAAGATCTTACAAGGGGAAATCAGCCCATGATGTGGCAGGTCAGCTCTAGTGTTTCTCCTTCCCTCTGCTTGCCATTTTGAGCTTTGATGTTCTCAGACTTAAACCAAAAGTTGTTCTTGCTGCAGCCGAATTTCATCCTGCTATGCTSATGTAGGAACTGGGAGGGAGTGATCACCCACTTGTAGGGCAGGTGGTGTCTCGTGCCCTCCAAGGCTGGGGCAAACAGCTGAGTTCTCAGGCAGGGCAGGAGCACCATGGGAGAGAAKGGAGTAATTTTTACTGAGACATTAGAGCTGTGTGTTCCTTGAGCCTTAGTGAGCACTGGTCCCCATTGGAAAGGCTATCCCAGAGCTCGCTTCCCTGGAAGCGAGTCCTTGCAAGACTTCTTAGGTTAAAGGAGGGGCTGAGGCAGCTGTGGGACAAAGTGCTCAACTTCTGGGTGCTGCCTCTCAGGGTTTGCCCCTCTTTGACAAGATGTGTTGGAGTGGGAAATCTTAGGAGGCAATTTATCACTGGCGGGCTGTTAAATGTGTGTTTGACAGTGACAGATGTGTTATGCTCCATTTCACAGTCTTTGGGGGTAAATGTTCTCCATTCTTTCACTATCTCTGATTCCCTTGGGGTCATCTCTTTGCCCAGATGTCGCATTCCTGACCTGAAAGTGTACCCCCAATTGCTGTGTTACAAAGATGAGCTCTTCCTCCTGAAGCAGCCATACGAGAGGAAGTTCGACATTCATAATRCAAGCAATCTTCCTGGCTGCTACGGGCTTCTTCCCCAGGTTTGGCATTGCATCCACCTCCTCCTTTCAAATACTATTGAAGGGATTATTAGGGGGAAAAAGGGTTTGGATAAGATCTTGCTGGTTTCTATTCAGTCTTCAAGATCTGCTGAGAGCAGGATCCTACCTGAAGGTAAACTTTAGGATGCAGTTTAATCTCCTGAGGAAAYAGGAGATTATGTTCTAGTCTTCAGGGTGTTTTCCTGTGGGAGATCTTAGAAGGTTGTGAAAAGCTGCTGCATCCACAGACAGCAACACAGTGCTGGCAGCCTCCTTGCGGAACCCCCTGAGAATGCTAAGCCTACAATTCTTGCATCTTGTTTGTGCCTTTTACCTTTGTCCTGGGGATTTTTAAAACTGCATGTAAATTGCTGTTGGTGGATGTTAAGGAGTTTAAAGCTTCTTCAGGGGTCCCTCTGAAGTTGCATTTGATTCTGTCCCTTCTAGGAACGCAAGGAGGACACTGGTGTGTTCTACTCCAGCCCCAATCCCTGTGGGATTGTCCAGCCTCGCAGCTCTGCAGAGATTACAGTTATACTCGAAGCCCAAACATGGGGCAAGCATCGCACTGATATTCTCATTGGCGTGTTCGGGGATGAAAGAAACCCACTGGTGAGTGCAAGGGGAGATGTGTGCCTTTGTGCAACTCGTCCCGGCAGGGTGCAAAGGGTACAGGGATTCTTCTGAGGAAAACAGGCACAGGCTGCTGTGAACAAGGACAGAAGGGATTGGTGGCATAAACAGCTCCTGCCTTACAGATGGCAATCTCAGTGTCTGACCCAGAATGTAGTTCATCTAAGCTGGAATCAAGGATACTTTTAGTTAATAAATCTTTAAAATGCTATTAACTTTGGAAACATCTGTTTTAAAAYGTCGTGTCACCTCTCTGAGCACAAAAGAGGATGTCAGAAAACTTCTGGGAAACTTGAGCTTTCTGTAAAAGAAAGGATAGCTGGCATTTGAAGAGCAGTTGCAAGGATTTAAACTTATATTAAAACAAGGAAATGATAATGCCAAATTCCCTGGATGGTACCAATGGCATCTGAACCTGAGCCATTGTGGCACTGCCATGTAAATCAGGCAACAGGAAGGACAGGCAATGCAGGCTGTGCCAGGGAGCCTGAAGTTTGACAAAACAGTTGCTTTCAAGTATCAGGCTGCTTACTTTAAAGAGGAGGGTTTCTCCCCACTGGAATAAGCAGTTGTTTAACTGTCAGCCTGATCTTAGCTAGAGATATTTTGCAAAGCTTCTACCTTTGGGCCAATAATTTGTAGTTGGAAAGTTTCTCTTACCTTAATCCTTTTCAATTTGGAGGTGAATGTGTAGGGTTTGGTTCATTTTTTTCCCAAAAGCCCAGCATTTCAGCTGGAGAGTGGTAGCTGAGCCTAAAGAAATAACTTGAGTGGGGTTGAGCTGTTTAAGCCTTTTTAGGTTTCCCTGTTGTGGTTTGTTTTGGGTTTTTTTTAATCTTTCTTGCCTGCTTTCTGAAACAGAGACACCAAGTTCAGAGCTGTGGAAAGCTGGATAAAATCTACTCAGATCCAAAGMAGGTAGGCTTTGGCAGGACCCATGCTGCACGGCCGAAGTCACGAAGTTGTACCCTCTTCTACGAAGGGCTCGTCCCTTTAGACTTCAGGATAGAGATTGTAAGTATCTATGGGGCTGTTTTCCAGGGAAATTGACTGGCTGACGGGACAAGCAGCCATGACTTGGTTTTTATATGCAAGGTTTCTGTATTGCCCTGCGTGAGAGGAAGCAAGATACTCCAATATTCCATCAGAGCGAGGCAAGAGGAACCTGGCTCTGGAATGGTTTTAACTGGGGGGATCCCTCAGTGAAATCAGGTGCAGAGATGTTGGAGCAGAAGGTAGTCTGGATTGTGTTGACAAGTTCTCCCTTAATTTCAGGGAAGGTCTTTAGCTGTGTGTGTCACATTTTTGGAGCTCTCAGGTAAAGAGAAACCTGTGGTCCTTTGCTCCTCAGAGAGCATGGATTTCCCTGTGGGAGGCAATTTTCCACCTCCTGTGGGTCAGGCCAGTTGGGCTGTCCACACAAAGACATGTGTGGGGATTGTGCACTCCCACAGCCTGTGGTCTGTATGCCATTGAGGAACATCTCTGAGGACCAGCTGCAGACAAAGGCTGTTTAATATGCAGAGGCTGCATAGGGCAGAAAGAGCTGGGGCTGCTCCCCTGGCAGGGGGAGCGGGTCTGGTGCAGCCAGGAAGGGCTTGGAGGCTGAGGCTGGGGCTGGGTGGGATGTCTGCTGGAGGGGGACATCAGTGAGGGGCTTGAGGTTTATTCTTCTTTCTGCTGGGTGTGTTGAACTTGTGCAGCTGGTTCAAACCTGATACTATGGACTTGTTTGTGTCTGTGGATAAAGCACCAGGCCATGTGGGAGAGTCCAGCCACAGCCTCCTGGGCCAAGGAGGAGGGGCATGAATTTTCCTCTTGCTGCTTTTCCAGCTGTTTGGAGGATAAATGTAACCTTAAAGAGAGGGATTTTTCCAGGGCAGCTTTCCCTGACTCCACAGTGAAATCCTGCTTTCAGCCTCTGCAGGGAGCAATGCACCRTGGCTGGGTGGGCCTGGCATGGAAAGGATGGGCTTCCCATGCTCGTAGGAGGGCCAGACCTACAGRGCTGTGYCTGTACAGCTGTGCTGGTGCAAGGCCTTTCCTCCCTCCTTTGGGCAGCTTCCTGCTCTCTTGCCCAATGTGTGAAGTCCATGAGAAACCAGATGATGGAGAGTTCTTGGGAAGAGTGGGCCATGCCCACAGAGCACATGTTGTCCAGTTTTCTTTCTGCTTCCTCATTTCCTGCTCTGCTAGAACCATTTAGAGGTGACTTTCCTAAAGCAGAGGGCACTGGGGCACCTCTCTCCAGCTGATGATCAGTGGGAAGTGAGGGCCTCAGTCCTTCAGGGGATGTTGAGAAGCACTGATGGTCCCTTGAAAAACAATAGTTTGGTGTTGGGGTTTTGCTCAAGTGGTTTTGCAGAGCTGTTCTTGAGGCTCTGAGCAGTGTCCTCTAGCTGTGTGGTTTCTGCAGTGGGATTTGAGCAGTTATGACTTCCCTCTGGCCCTGAGCCTTTATGAGAAGCCAGGAGAGAGAAAGCAGCTTTCCTTGGCACACGCTCCAGAGAAAGAATGGGGAAGGAGCACTCTCCTGAGGGTAATTGTCCCTTGGGTTGGGCAAAACAGGGTTAATTAGGTGAGAATCTGTTAAAGGAGGGAAAAATACAGGTTGCATAAGGTCTGCTGTTGGCCAATACTGTAGCTTAAATGTAAGGAAATTAAGCCTTTCTGTTTTTCATCCTGCTCTCTTTAGTCTTTCCTTTCCTTATATCCCACAAGAGACCAGGGTGTATTGTTTCCATCCTAAATGCATATTATGCTTGTCTTACAGGCTGAGAAACCCCACTGCTACGTGGTTGAACCCAGAGAAGGAGTGATCCCTGCTAGGGGTCAAATTGATCTGACCATCACAGCAACGCTGGATGAGACTGGGCGATTTTCTGACTATGCCCAGCTGTTCATTTGGAACGTCCTTGTGATGTCCATCAGGCTCTATGGTGAGAGCTTTGGCACCACAATTGTTATAGACAAACCATTCTACCCAAAGCTCAACTTGGGACGCCAACTCAGGTAGGAGATCTCTCCGCTCCCACCTCTCCTCCTGTCTCAACAAGAACAGTTTTGCTGTAGTCCTTCAGACAAGATCTTCTTCAGTGTTCAAAGACCCTGATTCCTTCCCTGAAGGCAGAGCTTCCTTTAGAAACATGTGATGGCCAGTTGAGAGTTCTTAGATACCCCAAAAACCACTGAAAGCTAAAAACCAGTTGCTAAATTGCCACTGAATTGTCTTTAGTTCTAACACATCTATGTCCTCACTTGATCAAGTAATGATCTCGCAGGCTCCCCCAGAACAAAAGGTTCCCAAAATAGCTCCCGGATGAGGCGGTCCCTGAGTGTGGCCGAGGGACCAAGGGAAGATGGCATCACACCCTTTCCTTCTGAAATGGCACCTCCCAGGCAAGCAGGGAACAAAGAGACAGGAGGCTGACAAACCCCACCAGGAGGGCAGGAGCCCACAGAGCAGTTCCAGGGGCAGATGGAAACTTGCTGGTTTGTGTGGGGTGGCACTGCCGCTGCCACCGCTTCGTCCCGCTGCTTGTGAGCTCTGCTGCTGCCCTGCTCTGCCCAGGACCTCGCTCATTTTTCGCTACCAGCAGAGCTTGCAACAGTTKGAAACAATTTCTAATTGCACAATGAAGCCATTTCTACAAATGGCTCCAAGTGCAAAACCAAAGCTGCTATGAACAAGAGAGTTCCTGCTCCTCTGGTTTCCTCTCCTGATGCAGGCAGATAATTTTTAGCAGCTTGCTGGGATCATCAGAAACTGCCTCTGAGCCAGCTTTTAAAAATGCCTGCAATCATACCCCCACACACAGGGTCCCCAAGTGCAGGTTCTCAAAAATTCCCTGACAGCTTTGGGCACAAATCAATACAATATACAGTAACAGTATGAATCACCCCAGAAGAAACATTTTGGAGGAAATGTTAACACCTCAGATTGCTCACTGGGAGCAATCTGATGGCGAGGGAAATAGCTACTCTCACACAATTTTCCATCCTGACTTCTATTCTAGCCACGTTCCTGTTTTCCGGAAGTTCAAAGTGACCAACAAGGGCTGCCATTTGAATGAGCTCGTATGGAGCGTGTTCTGTGACACCCCACATAGGAGGAAGCTCTTAGACGCCATGAGGCCCAAGGGCAGAAAGGATTCCCCCAAAGAGCCCGAGTTCCAGCTGAAGCCATCGGGGATGGAACTGGAGTGGGGCGAGTCTGCAAGAATGGTGCTGCGAGGCTTCTCCCGCAAGGCGCAGGTGAGGTCCCCACCGAGGGCTGAGCCTGGGGAACCATCAGATCCCCTCCCCTGGGCTCATTCCACAGTCCCTTGGCATTTGCCTGGGGAAATGAGCAGGGGCCTTCAAGAAACCGGTCTAAGACCACACGTTTCTGTGGCAGCACCAGTGGCTTTCCTTGCTGGCCACCATCAGACCAGCTAAGGCTTTATTGTGATTCCCCAGCCACCAAAACCCAGTGCTGAGCCCAAAGTAGGGCTGGAAGGAAATATTGCTCTTTTGGGGCAAATGGTGTTGCATGCTTAGTCAGCAAACAAGGGCAGAGTAATAAGTTAGTTATACTTAAAGTAGGAGTCCAAAAAGAAAGAGAATTAAACAAGTGCCAAGTGGTTTATCTGAGGTAAACACAGAGTAAAGCAAAAGCCATGTGAAGGGAGGGAGTTTCTCACAAGTGCCTTTTGTGGTTATTGGGGTGCAATGCTACAGACAATTGAGTGCAGAATAAACAAGCTGCATCACAGGAAGAAAAGCGGGCAGTGACCATAACTCTGTGGCAGGAATAAGGCCTGTGGTGGGTGCTGAGCCAGAGCAGGGCATTTGCTGGATGCCCTGCCACCATCCACTGGTGACAAGTGACTCTTGCATGCAGGTGGTGCGGAATTATGTGATGTGTGAAGCTGTCGTTGTGAGAAGCACCGACATGTTTCCATTATCTTCTTACCGAAGTGAGAAGATAATAGAAACAATCATTACCTGTGAGTTTATTGATCCGTCTATGAAAGTATCAGCCAGACAATTCTCTTTCCGAGTGAAGAAGGTAAGTCTCTGGATTGCATCCTGGCATTTTAACAGCATGGCTGAGGGGGGGGTGGGGGTTATGCTGGTGTTAAAGCCCCTCTTTACTATTCCTGAGGCACTTTGTAAAGTGAGTGATGATGCTTTTAGGGATGAGACTGGTATTTAACTTCCCCAAAGTAAAACTGTAGTTACAGCTGCACTGCCAAGGGGGATCGTGGCCACTTCCAGAGAAATGCCAGTTTCCCTGCTCACTGTGAAGGGAGGTTTCTGAGGATCCTCCAAGGCACAGTGATGGCTGTCCACTGATGCTGTAGGGAAGCTGGGAAAAATGGGGATTCCTGTGAATTCCTCAGGCTGACAAGGAAAAACCCATCATGTCCTGTGTCTCTTTGCCTTCTCTGCTGTTGGCATGGATGCTTTATGGTATAGCTGTATGGTATAGCTCTGTGCTTTTCCCTCTGCTTCAAAGRACCCCCAGACACCCTGCAGCTGCAGTGATGATAACACTGAGGCACAGCAGGTGCCATTTAGTCTCTGGATCCCAGCTCCAGCATCATCTTTCCCTCCTGCAAGTTGTCTGAAAAAGATGTTTCATTAGTTGGTTTCTGTAGTTTCAGGCCTCTCCTCTTTTTCCCAGGCTTCCACTGAAGTCCAGAATCCCTGAAGGCAGTTCAGATGTAATTAGAAGCTTTTCAGCTCATCCTGGTTCTGCCTGGGTTCTGCTYGATGCCACACACAGAGACTGATTTATTGCATACTGTGGCACAGCACCTGTTTGATGTCAGTACATCCAGAACTTGTTTCCCAAACTCTCTGGTTTCTCTAAACCATTCAGGAAGCCCAGCACAATGCATAGACAGGAAGGAAGAGCCTAGGCTGATCATAGCTTTGAGACCACAGACACCTTGGCCCTGTAGCAGGGGCTGCAGGACACATCTTGCAGACAAACTGCTTTTATGAGGCTGCTAAAGCCAAGAAGGTTGTAAGAAACCACTGTATGTGAGTGAAGACCATCTAGTGCTGTTCTGCCCAATAGGGAGACAAAACTGGAGACAAATGGTCTGGATTCACTTTTTGCTTCAGATCTTGTTCAAGCAGCTGCCTCCTCTCAGGGGCCTATTCCCTCATCTGTGCATGGGAGTGTTTCCCTGACCCCCAGAGGATGCTGTGATTTCTAAACATGAAAAGCATCTGCTGTAAAGAAAAATCTCCTGGCAGTGCAGAAACAAATAGAAAGGGTACATAGAAATGKATGCACTTCTGGCATTGAAAACTGTGAGATGCAGCAGAAGCAGAAGGAGGTCTATGGCTTGTTGTGGTTGGTTTTCTTTGTCTCCTGTTTCCATAGGAACCCGGTGGCATTCTGACTCGGCAGTACAAGCGTTTGGCTTTAAAAAACACCTGTTCACTGCCACTCAGAATTGTGCTGCACTTGGAGCAGCCATTTCGGGTCTGCGGTGCAAACCATCAGCCCCTTCCAGATGGCAAGGTGAGCAGCCCTGGACTCCTCCAGTGGGGTTTGAAGAGGAGGGCTGTGGTGGTGCCTTTCTGTTGGGAGGTCCTTGAGTCAAGAAGTTTATTCTGTAGCGTCAGCAGTGGGATGGCCTGAGCTGCATCAGCAGAGCTGCTGAAGGAATCAAAATCTTACCTGAGTTGAGAAGATCCATCCTGGCTTTCAGGCACAAAGAGAAGGGACCAGGCAACTAGGTCTGGGCAAGCCATGCAGTCAAGGTGTCTCCTGGAAAGCATCCCAGCTCTCCAGCAGCCATCCCCTTGTATTGCTGCTGAGCACAGAAGCATGGGCCTGAATCCTGGACTAGAYTGTGGTGCCTCCAGTCAGACCCTTGCTGTGAAGAAATGAATGATGAACTGAGAAGCCCATGCTGGGGTCACACTTCAAGTATTTCCTGTTTCATGCTGTCAAGACYTTGGGATGTCATCCCACAAGTGATTAATTACTGTTCATCTCCTTGCAGCCTGTGAGACTGGATGTAAGGAAGACCCGTTATGTCTTCATTGCGTTTGACCCAGCTTATAAACTGGGTTTTCATAGCTGGAAAGTAAAGAAGGTCCTGAAGATAGAAATGGTCAGTGGCCATCCTTTGGAGCATATCACCCTTCGGGGAGAAGTCCACTTCCCGAATCTCCAAATCCAGCCCAGCAGCCTGGACTTTGGCTGCATTGTGGATGGCACTAAAGAAGTGCGTTCTCTGGAGATGACCAACTGCAGCCCCCTTCCTGTCAAGTACCACTGGTCATTCCAGATGGACAGCCAGGTTGTGCCCAGACAGAAAAACAGGTTGAGGTATGTGCACTTTGCCTTCTCCTTGGAGCTCTTCTTCCTGGTGTCCTGATTGTACTTTGCAAAGAGCAAAGCTGTTTGTCTAGGATCAGCCAAACTGCTTCGGACTTTTCCTTGTACAAACCACACTGACCAGCTGTGGTCAGGCTGGATGCTCASGGAATAGGTTTTCCACCACTTTGGTGCTCATTGTTGTTTCCTCTGAAAAGGAAAGCTGGGGCAAATGCTACTTTCTCAGAACTCTGTGGCCTGAGGCACTGTCCACCTTGATGAAAGGCTCCTAGTCCCAGCTCCCACAGTGCTGGAGGCCCTTTTGGCCCCTCTGCTTGGGATGGATCCTCTCTGCAGGAGCTGCTCTCTGCTCCTTGCCTTCCTCCCTTGCATTGTGCTGGAGGATGCCCAGAAAGTGCCAATCCCAAAGAAAGAGCTACTTAGCACCTGGGYTGATGCTGAACATCTTGTGACCTTCCCTTTCCTTCTTTTCTGAGACAACTCCTTTAGTGCCAGGACGATTTCTTTCCCAGGGATCAGCTTTCAGTGGATTCTTCCYTCCCTTTTTCTGTGACACTTGTTACGCATTTTGGCTTTTGCCCRCTGCAGCATGTCCCTTATGGGTTCTGTACTGCTTGACAGCAGGATTTGTTCATCACATCACCTCCTATCCCCACCTCTCACTCCACTACTTTAGAGTGAAAAATGTTGTCTGGGCACCATGGTCCTGGGAAGTTGCCTCAAACCATTCATTAAAACTAAAGACAGTGGAATAGATTATTTGGGATGTCTTGGGGGTTATGATGAGAGAAGCCCTCATGCAGAAATCAAACCCAGCCTTAGATAACAAGCTACAAAGCTGAAGACAGTTATTCTTTGGGAAGCAGGGCATTAAGGCACCAAATGCCTGTCTGGGAATGCAGCATCCAGGTCGTGTGTGACTGTGTGGGGAACACTTGCAGCTCAGCAGGGTGACAGGCAGGCACGGCTCAACTGTGTCCCTCACGTGGCATTAGAAACACAAAGCAGAGTTACCGTGAGCACCTGCTTCCATCTAAAATGGGAATGTGACCTGAGTCACCTGGGAGTGTTGGAAAATGTCCACCAAGCCCCCCAACACTGTCAGGGAAACATTCCTGATCAATACCTGGTAGAGCTGCAGAGTTTCTGGTGTTGGGCATTGGGGGGGCTGTGCTGGCTCAGCCAGGTCTTCCCCTTAGTTCATCTAATCTCCCCTTTTTCTTGCTTTCTCTGTCTCTTCCTCCCCCACTGTGCTTTTTGCATCTCCACAAGGTGTTAATCCCTATCCTCTCTAGTTCCTCAATGCAAGCAGTTGCAGCTGCCTGAACCACTGCTACCTCAGTGTCACCCCTGGGCTGCCTTTAGAAGGGACCTCCAGCCTGGATTGGGAAGGGCTGGATCAAACCATTCCTCAGTTCAACGCAGCAGCAGCCACCCAGGGGCTGCATCCTGACCAGGAGGTACCCCTGGTGCATGTGTCCCTCCCTCCCACTGCAGGTCCCTGTTCATAGTTATGTTATTTTCCAGGTTCAGGCCTTCGCCACCTAAATTCCAACCCCAACCACCAAAGGAGAAGAGAACCTCTTTGACTGGCACGGCTCAGTGCAGACGCTTCAAGATTACAAATGTGGAGGAGCCAATCACAGTCCTGGAAGAATCGCAGGAAAAATTGCAGGATATGATCCAATTTTTAGAAGGAAAGGTAGATTTTCTTGTATACCTACTGCTTGTGTTGTCTCCCCAGCTTGCCACCACCAAGTCATGCTTGAGCTGACCTCCCTTTCTGCTGCCCTGCTGTCCTGTGCCCCGAGAGTGGGCTGGGCAGCAGGGCCTGTGGCTGGACATGGGGTGTGTGGGAGGGAGAAATAGGAGAGTTTTCCTTGGAAAAGCCTGCTCAGATCCTACAGAGCTTTGTTGAGTGAGGGTTTTTTTTTGCCTTGTTCTCTTGACAATGTAAGATGAGATTTTTATCTGCATCATGATGATAAGACCTCCAGCTTCCTTCCCAGAGCAAGCTGTGATGAGTCCTGATCTGGCCTCTTCCCAACCCAGCCAGATTACCTGTTTCCAGGTCTCTGCTTTCACCTGAGAGCTGGTATTGCAGTGGTGGCCCTGAAGCTGTCTTACAAAAGACTTTGCAAAGTGGCTGTCTCTTCCTCCTAGCATAGAAAATGGCTTGTTTTTCAGATGCCACCACAAGATCTTTGGAAGGATTACATCACACTAAATTGGCTGAGATTCTGTCACTCCGTGGCCGAACAGCAGACCCCCCTCAAAGTGGAGCAGGTAAGAGGCAATCTGTCTCACTTCCACATTTTCAGTGTGGCAAGCAGGGCTGTAGCTCCCAGTGCCATTGGTGTCCCTCAACATTGCTCACAGAGGGGCCTTACATCCCTCCAGACCCATCACAAAGTGCTGCTGAAGCAACTGGTTGTTGTGAAGGCCATGCAGGACACGTAGGGCTGCCCAAGGACACTGTGCAGCACCTATGGAGGACATTGCTTCCCTTAGCCCTCATCAGGTGGTCCATAGGAAATTTTTGCAGGAGCTTTTCCTGTAGCACCTTGAGAAAGCAGCGTATAAATCAGAGAGGGAGGGGGAGGAAAAGCCTTAGGAGTCAGATGAGCTGGAGTACTTTGCAGGAGAATGGACTTCTGTACACCKAACTAATGTGGTTTYGCAGAAGCCAATTTATTGTTTACAATAATTAACAKTTATAGATTCTAGCAAGCATATTCACACAATCACGCATTATTTGATTGGATCCTCAGCCTTGTCCATGAGGCTGGCACACACCCCTTAAGGCACCTACTTGGTCAGAGTCCATCGTCACGCCGAGCCCACTTTTATCTGAGGTTTGCATTTTTGATGTTCAGTTTCTCAGGCCTCTCGTTCTTATTTTAGTCCTGCTTTGCCTCAGTGGCCTTGGTGAATTCCAGAGGGTTTGAATTACAAGACTGCAGGTGTTCTGCTAAGATTACAAGGAGTTTGGATGGTACATAGAATGACCTAACTCATGCAAATACATTGCTACAGTCCTTCACTGAGCTCCCTGAGCTCTCACTCTGAGTCACCTCCTTTCCTAAAGCAGTAAGAAATGCTTTTAAAAGGCAAGTTGTGCACCAGAGAGAATTTCTGCTGCCAGGAGACATCCCAGTTCACTCTAATGTAGTGTACTAATTAATTGATCCATGAGTATGGGAGAAGATTTTCCTCATGGTCCTTCCTCTGGTCAGTGGCATGGACACAGGATCAGACTGGGATGATTCTGGCTGTGTTTGAGGAATAGGCCCCTCCTGCTACAGCTGCACTTTGCTCCAAGATGCTCTTCTGCATCCATTTCCATGCTCAACACCTCAATCTGTCCTGTCCTCCATCCAGGCTTTCAGTATCCTGCCGCTGTCGGGTGTGCTGCAGCCAGGAGAGACACAGCAGGTCTCCTTCACCTTCTCTGGCTTCCTCAACGCCACTGCCAGTGTCACGGCACTGTGCAGCGTGGAGGGAGGCCCCACCTACAAGGTGATGCTGACCGCCAAGTCCTCACGCATCACCTACTCCCTGAGCCCCCGGGAGATCACCTGCGGCTTACAGGTACCACACCTGTCCCCTGGCACAGCTCCTGCCTTGGAACCACGGCCAGCGGCCTCCTGCCCACCTCGCTCCAGGGCTTCCTCCCCTTCCCAGCCCCTTATTGGCTCTGGGCCTGGAAGTGCAACCTTTGAGGCATCCAGGCTGGTTTAAAATGGCCATCTGCAACCCTCTCCAAATGTTGGGAATGCCTCTCTTTCAGGGTACCTAACCCTGCCTCCTGGGCCAAGCAGGGTCCCAGTGGGGATGCCCTGAGGGGTGTGTCCCTGAGACATCCCTCTCTGATCCACTCCTAAAGCCTGACCTGCAAGGAGATGCTCTTGTGTAAAGCTCTTGCTTAATCTGCATATTAATTAAGTGAAGAAGTTGGGCTTCCAGTCACTATAGTTGGAGAGACTGTCCCAGAATATTCCCCATTTCACTCTTTTTGAGTTGAAAGCCCACAGATATTTCCAGCCGCTGGCCCTGTCTCTGGTGCCTTCTGTGGCTCCCTTGTTGCTTGTATGTTGCTTGCCAATACTTGGTTGCCTCAGTCTTTGGTTCTCCTGGCTGTTGGTGAGCCCTCAGAGTGCCTGTGTCCCCTGGTTCATTTATTACTGGCCCTCACATGGTTGTTACCACACCTCTGTATGCTGCCAGAGCTCCCTGGTCCTGTGCAGGTGCCCTGTGCCTGGGGGTTCCCCAAGTTTCCAAGTATTCCTATCTCCTCCCTGGTCCCTGCCATCATGTGTCTGCTTTCAACCCCTGGAGAGAGGAAGGAGATTCCCAGCAGCAGGCCTGGGTCTGTAACTTCCTGCTCCTATGCTTTCTCTCCAGATGTTTAATCAAATTCATCACAGCAAGGTCACCCTGGCAAACACCAGCGAGATTGAATTCAAGTGGGTGCTAAGGCGTAGCCCTGCAGACCGCCATCTGCCTGGTGTGTTTGTGGTCACGCCCACTGCTGTAAGTAGCACAAGTGACTGACCCCAGCCCTGTGTCAGGTGGCCCAGGAGAGTGAGAATGGGAAAAAAGATGGGAGGAAAGGGGGAAAACAGTYGGAGGGGAAAACCCCAAACCCAGCCATGAGAGAGAGAGGGCTGTAAGCAATTTCTGCTGGGGGCAGAGAAGATCAAACAAGTGCTCTCCTGATAGAATCGCCCATGGCCTTGGCTGGTGGGTGGCTCTGCTGTCACAGGGCAGACACCAGGGGAGGTGGAGGTGTGTTGATCACTGTCCTGACCCGCTGTAAGGGGAGTAGAGGAGAATTCTTTTTGATAGATTTCTCGGACGAAAATAAGGCACAAACGCAGCAAGTATTATCTCTGAAAACTGTTCATTGATAAATGTCGGGTATGGTCCCGACCAGASGGGGATAGAAAAGAGAGCAGAGAGAGAAAACAAGAAACGGAGAGAGTGACAGAAGACAGGGACAGAGCGTTACCGCTAGCAGCCTGGGGCGCTCTGTCGGCGTCCTGCTCGGCAGACGGAGCAGGAGCGTGTGTGCTGCCAGCCGCAGCGAGCTGCGTGCCGGCCGCGGCGGGCTGGGCACGATCCGCAGCCGCCAGCGGGCACGGCTGGGTAGAAAGTGTGAGAAACTAAGCCCACATCTCAGTTAAAATATAAAGAAAATTTAATAAGGGACAACAAGGGACAATAAAGCAAAAGTAATAGCACTGGGTGCTTGGCTTGGGTGCTTAGCTGCAGCCAGAGGCACACACCAGTCAACACAGCAACACCCCTTATATACCCTGGGTATTGCATCAGCCTAATACATATTTACAAAAGGTTATACATTTTGAAATATCTTAACATAGTTCCTCCTCTGTCCCACTTTTTTGGAGCATGTGCAGTTCACCTAGTGATGGTCATTTGTTACTTTTCACCACRTTCAACAGGTTTCCATTCCTTCATTGGTTGAATATTAATATTACGACAGCTCTTCACCAACACTGGTATCACAACACAACATTTGCATTACAAGAATTCTAAACTTTAGCAAAACTGCTTTTACAAAAGTCAGCATTATAAAAGACATAGTGTTTATTCTAACAATTGTGAAAGCCAGCACCATAATATATTGATCACAAAGGTGATGTGGTCTGATGGTTTCTTCTGGATGAGAACCTGTCTTCTCAGCCTGTGTATCCTCTGAGCCATTCCCCATCAAACTCTGATGCATTCCCTCCCTCTTCTCCTGTCCATGCAGGGCTCCATTGCACCTGGCAAGAAGCAAGTGCTGAAATTCTCTTACATGCCAGGATTACCAGGAGTCTTCAGCAGGACTTACCGGCTTAAAGTGGGTGACCTGGAGCCAAAAAATATCTGTCTGAAAGGAGAAGCATTTGTTCCCATGATCAGTGTGAACCTACCCTGGAGCATCAAAGGTGGGCACTGCCTGTCTGCCCCCAGGAAGGGCCCCTCTGGTTTTGTTCCCTACCATGTGCCCACAGGGCAGCTCATGCCCACCTCCACCAAGCCTGGAGGGTTGCAGCACTCCCAGACCAACTCAAGCCCTCTGGTTGCTTCATGAGTCTTGAGCAGAGAATCCCACATGGGCTTTGTCCCATGAACCATCCTGCAGAGCTTGCCAGCACATCTGGCAGGCTCCTGAAGGATAATGGCTAGACTGAAAGGCTGTGGGAAAGCTGTGAGAGAGGCTGGCAGGGCTTCTGGCAGGGCTGGATTTGCAGGGGACATTGCTGGGGATGAGAGGCTCCTCTGTGGGGAAGAAGATGGCGGGGAGGGAACATGAGGATTCAGAGAGGAGCAGTAACATGCACTTTCCATAGATGGCTTGAGGGCTTTCTTTCTGGAAGAAAGCAGTGTTGGGAGGCAGGGACTTTCCAGCTTAAATGGGATTGGCACTTTGCTCACACTTCTCTTTGTGCATGTTTTCTTCCTTCAGGAAATGAAAAATATGAGCAGCCACAGAAACAGCTCATAGAACCCCTGCAACAAGACAATCAGAGGAAGAACTCAGATAATAATAAAATTGGGAAGAAGACTCAGAACCCAAAGACTGAGACTTTGAAGACTCAGAATCTGAAGACCCAGAAGCAGAAGCCCCACTTGCTTGGCTCTGGCATTGTAGTAAGAACAGCTGCAGCCCTGTTTGGCATATGCCACCCTCTCCATGTCACCTGAGTCCCTTGCAGCCCACAGCAGCTTCCTGGTGCCCTGATGGCACTTGGGACTTCCCTGCCCACTTCCAAGCATGTGTCAGCTCAGCATTGCCCCTAGGGCTGCCACTCTGGTCATGATCTCTTCTGGGGTTGCACCAGCTTCCTGGCTAGCCCAGGGAGAGATCCTGAAAGCCATGCTCAAGGGATGGAGTTGATGGTGCTTTGAAGGACATGCAGGTCATTACAGGGGAGTTTCTTGGTCCCAACCCAGCTTGACAGACCTGAACAGCAGCTGCCTAACTGTGCCCTGGGACTGTGCTAGCTGTGCTCATCTCCAAGAGGCACCAGCTTTGGTTCCCTTTCAAGACAGCTTTTGTCCAAGCTGCCTTAGTAGTGGTTGAGGGCAGGCAAGTATCTGGAGCTCTGGAAGGTTCCTGGCTTGTCTGTCTGCCTAGCCAGATCAGGCAAACTTTGCTAACAGTGTCTGGGCAGGCAAAGATGCTGGAGTGACTTCCGTGGAGAGGAGGTCCTGGCTAAGAGAGCAGGAGGTGTCACAGACACTGAGCAGCCAGACAGCAGGACCCCACCCCCCCCTCAACAGGAGCAGGGTGGGATCTTCTCTCAGGTGCAAGCTGGGCCTTGGGAAGGACCTTTAATAACCAGCCACTGTCTTCCCTTTCCTCAGCCAGACACTCAGGTGGTGAGGATGCTGATAGAGGAGGATGCTCTGGAGCAGCTGAAAAATCATTCCCCAAAGAGCCGGTTCCCTGATGAGGAGCTGCTCCAGAATCTTGTCACGTGAGTCAGGACTCTCATCCCCATCTCCAGGTGCCCCATGGGGAGCACCCAGCAATGTCCCCTCCTCCTGAGAGCTCCTTGTGTCTGCAAAGCTGGGAATAGCCTGGACTTCAGAAGGAGTCTGGTCCTGGTGGCTGTGACATGCTGCATGTGAGCAGCAGAGTGTGCTCCCTTCCCAACTACCACACTGAGCTTTGGACTGCTCAGCTCCCCACCGGTGTGGGGTTCTGTCCCTAGAGCTGAGGGGACCCAGTGCTGACCTTCAAGCCCTTCTGGACAGCATAAATTCTGCCCCTGCTGACTAACTCTGAAAGAGACAACTGCCCAGCTGGTTCCAGCTAACAGAGCACACCTAAGCAAAAGGAGAAGGGAACTGCACATGTCAGCAAACCCATTAAAACCCAAAATCAGATGGCTTGAATCCTGGGGTGGCAGGGCTTATCTAGGTACCTTGGTCTAGTCCTTTGCACCACTGTGATGCAGCACAAGCACAGGAGGCTTCCATTCAGGAGGAAGATGCTCTGCAGAACAGAACATGTGATCTGGTTGCAGAGCAATGAAGATTTCCTGTGCAGGCAAATCTTATTCCTAGGCCCCAAAGCAACTTCAGGCTCAGGCTGTACACCAGGCTAAGCAGTTTCATTGAGACCAGTGGAGGCCCAGTGTACTCACCTCTACTGGCTTTTCATGGCAGAGGAGCTGTGGCCAGTGTCCATTTTAAACTAATTTTATTTTCAGGTACCATTGGTAGCTGATAAAGCCTAGGACCTGCCCTCCTCCTGTCTTCCCAAAGTCGTTGCCAGGTGGTCAGACCTTGGGTTTCATAAGCTTAAGCTGAGTTTTTACAGCAGTGAATAAAGAAATAGCCACTTTATTTGTATCCTGTGTCCACTTGGACATGTAGCCAGGCTGTGGTTTAAGGACTGTCCTTACTCTTCCTYGCAGAGTTGAGCTGCCTGAGTATGTCCTGGACATGGGCACTGTCCTGAAGGGTCACACTGAGAGACGCACTCTGGAGATCACCAACCCTTGCCAGATCTCCTTGTCCTTCCAGATGGATGTATCTGTCCTGCAGGACACAGGTAAGCAGTGCTGGAGACACTTCCTGTGGGCTTGAAGGAGGCGTGTCAGACAGATTAGCTTTAGCCACTGAACTTGGGGAGATTTCTGAGCTTTTTCTTCTCAGTGCCTCTGCTGGGAGCTTTAGAGGTAGAAGTCTCCTGGCCAGCCACGCCCAGGGACGTGGCCAACCTGTGGCTGCCCTAATGYTTCAGTGCAAGGGCCAGAAGGGCTCATCACCCTGGTCACCTCTCAGCATCTTTGGCCCTTGGCTCCCACGAGCATCAAGTTTCTTTAGGCACTCTGTGGGCTTGTTTTGAGAACCAGTGGGGTCTGCTGTGATTTGGAAGTTCTTTGTTTGGAGTTCACACTGTCACAGCACTTGTATTCAGCCTTTATTGAGGAAACAGCCTGTGGGATCCTCTGGTGGTTCAAAAGAGGCTTCCAAAAGAGGCCTTGAGGCAAAGCTGCRCTTCCATCACACAGTGGCTCACTGTGTCTGAGGGGTGTTCAGGTGTACTCTTTAAGTTTTTGTCCAGGTCACAGCATGGCATGGGGTTTTCCCCAGACCTCTCAGCCAGGACACCTGTAAGGCTATTAACATGCTTGTGATACATTTTGTGTTTCTTGTGTATCTCAGCTGCTTTGTTTTCATCTGTTCAAGGTTTCAGTGTGAACTCAGAGGAGGATGAGTGCCTGTCCCCCAGCTGCACCATGACGTTTGAAGTGTGCTTTGACAGTGCCCGCGTGCCACAGGGTGATGTGGAAGTGCTGCTGCCCATAAAGGTAAAGAGCTCTTGGGGCAGGCAGCAGGCTGGGCACAGCAGCAGGCACCCTCTGCTGAATTCTCTGTCCTTCTCCAGGTAGCAAAAGGCCCCACGTATAAAATCCGCCTCCGTGCGGCTGTGTTGGAACTGTCGCTCAACCTCTCCAAGGACACCCTGCAGTTCTCTGATACCCTCATTGGGCAGTGCCAGCTTGAGACAGTCCGGCTCTACAACTGGTTCCAAGTACCCTGCCAGTGGTTCATTACTGCCATCAAGCCTGTTCTGAAGGTAAAGCACAGGCAGCATGGAACACATAACTTCTTGGCTGGGTTTTCTTTGTGCTTCTTGCCCTTTCTGCTCCTGTGGCTGCCTGAGCACTTGGGTCTGCAGCAGGGTAGAGGAAGCTTCTGAGGGTCCAGATCAAGGCTGGTTTGCCTGGACTTGTTCTGTTAGCTGGTGCTTTGCTTTTCTGCCATCTTCCCCCATTCCTGCTCCTCTGAGGACAGTAGTTCCCTATCTGCCTGCCCTGTCTACAGGTTTCCTCTCCAGCTCTAGGCTCTGGGGCCACACTTAGTTTGGCTGTGGGTGCTTTCAGCACTGTAGCAGAGTCTCAGAGCACTACAGGAACTGAGGCTCTGTCCTCGCAGACCAAGGAGACCTCACACCATTGGTTTCTGTGCCCAGAACAATCAACACAAATACAGGACACCAGCCCTACGTCAGAAGCTGCAGGCACTGGAGGATGAGCCCTGTCCCTTTGAAGTGATGCCCTCCAAAGGAACCCTTGATGCAGGAAAGTGGCAGAACTTGCAGATCCAGTTTACACCCGAGGAGGAGGTGAGTTTGTCAGTGTCAGCCCAGGAGGCCTGTCAGGGCTATCTGGAAATGAGGGTGCAGAGAGTGTGGGATGAGTTCTGCCTTCACAGGGAGCTTTCTGCAGGCCCTGTACTCAGCATGGCTGAGTTCACCCCACAGAGCACTCCCGTGAGATGTGCCTTGAAATGCTCACAGGGAGCTTGCACAGAGAGCATCAGGGCTCTGTGGCTGCCTCTCAGCACATGGGAGGGATGTCCCAACTCCCCTCAGCCTCCCCCTTGCCTGGCTGTATTTGCAGCTGTGACACTGGGTGCAGAGCAGCTGTACACTCACAGAGGATRATCCTAGAATTGCCAGTGTAGGCTCATCCTGCTGCAGAACTGACAGACAAAACAGCCACCAGAYACCTTCCTGGGCACGACAGCACAGTCACATGTAGTGGTGTGTTGCCAGCAGTCCCTGGGGCTCTGGCCTGCCTGCACATTCCCATGCAGCTGGGGATTCACCCTAAAGGATGGAGCATTCCTAGAAGTGCTTTCTTTGCCTGTGGCCGCTGGGTCTTGGAAAGTGACAGCGTGTACCAATAGGGACACAAGTGCTTCTGTGCTTGCAAACAGTCCCAGGGATCTTTGAATTGCTCGAGAGACATAACCATCTTGGGTCTGTCTTTGACCAGAGCCAAGCACTAAGCAGAGAAGATGACCCTTATTTCCAGCCAGCAAGAGCTCATTTGCCTCTCTCCTGGAGCTGGCGTTTGCCTGATGCAGCAGTGCCAGGACTGTGTCTGCACACCCTAACCCTGAGGGCCCTTCTCATGAGCACTGCACTCCTGCATGACTAGGTGAAAACGTCTGGCAGTCCATTGTACATCCATGTGATACCCCAAACCCAGTTACAGTGCACACCAGAGTTCATCCCAGTTACTCAGACCCAGACTATTACAGATGCTGTAGTCCCTAGCATAAGTAAATAGCTGGTTTCCATTCACTGTGGAGGGACTGATAACACTCTGACCTTGGAGCAGGCATTGTATTTGGGGTCCTGTCACCTGGGACTTCATGGATGAGTTTTCTGCACTTCTTGTTTTTTTCAGAGGTCTTACAAGAATGAGTTGAGGCTTAAGATTTGTGGGAGCAGGAATTACTTAGAGCTGCACCTCTCAGGACAAGGTCTGGAATCACAGCTGGAGTTCAGCCCTCCAGCACTAAAAATGGGATGGGTGCTGGTGGACAGCGATGGGGTGGAGGCCACAGTGGTGGTGAAGAACCCATGCAACTTCCCCATTGAGTTTTACTCCCTGGATTTTGATGAGCAGTACCTTGAGGAGGAGAAGGTGAGAAGGCAGGTCTGGTCCCCATGTACATGCTGMCCAAGCTTCACAGCACTCCAGCATTCCCAGGCTTGTGCCAGGTAGATGGAGGCAATCCCCAGGGCAAAGCCAACTCTGCTGACATACTGYGGGAGTACTTAAATAGTTTGTGTTGTTGGGAGGAAGGGAGGAGACGCAAAATGGGTTTGTTGAGTGTGTGTGATGAAGGGTGAGAAAAGCAGTCCTGCATATGGTTTCTCTTCCCTGTGCACACAGATCCTGCGGATGGCCATGGGCTCTGAGCACCAAAAGAACTTTTTCATGCCTCCACGTGCCATGGGTGGGACGCTGCCCCCAGAGGTGCTGGAGGACTATGAAGCACAGAAGAGTCCAGAAGCTCAACAGACAAAGCTTGAGGCCATGGCAGAGGCCAGGGCCAGGGCTCAGGCTGAGGCTGAGGCTGGAGCTGAGGCTGAGGCTGGAGCTGAGGCTGAGGCTGGAGCTGGAGCTGAGGCTGAGGCTGAGGCTGAGGCTGAGGCCGGAGCTGAGGCTGAGGCCGGAGCTGAGGCTGAGGCCATGGGCAAGGCAGCACCAGGTCAGGAAAAAAGTGAGGGTTTGGCGGTGTCTGTTCTGACTGTGGTCACAGCAGGGAGTCCAGCCCATACATCCTGAACTCTCTGTCACCTTGCTCTCCAGGGGAAGCCCATGCTTTTAGCAGCTGCCTGTTCCCCAGCTTGGTGGAGGAATTCTTGGGTGAAGGGCTGTGGCATCCTCTACCAAGCCYGAGTGTAGCCAAAGCAAGCTCCTATCTGCCTGCCATAGACTGGGGAAATAATCAGGATATTCCTTTGTGTCCCTTAGCCACAAGGGATTGGATGAGTTCTTCAGCCAGTAGGACCAGGTCTAATATCACTGGCTCTTTTATATTTGCACCTTCCTTGCAACAAAAGAACAAGCTCATGTTGTTTTCACCAAGACTCCTTTCCGGGGATCTGAGGAGATGGGGAGGATGATGGGGATCAAAGGTAGGCAGGAGGCTGACTTTTCCCCCTGGTTTTGCACTGCAGCACATCACAGRGCTGTCCCATTCTGTCCTGAGGCCATGGTGAAAGACACTGGGAATCCTATCTCTCGGGCTGTCTTGCGCCACCTGGGCCTTGACCCGTCTTCAGAGAGGCGTGAAGCAGGGCAGCACAGAGGGATTGTTGTCATTGTCCATGGGCCACCCCGGGCAGGTACGTGAGCCTGCAGCCCTGGGCTGCAGGGAGAGGGGCAAGCAGGAGAAATGTATCCTGGTGGGCCTTGGTGTTTAAGGCAAAGTCCTCAGCTGAACACGAGGTGGAGATGATCCTCTTGGCTCTAGAATTCAGAGCTGGTAACCACGCTCCAGCTGCCTCCCTCGTGGCCTCCCCTGGAGGGACACTTACTTTGCCACTGTCCTTTTAACTTTGAAATCTTGTTTGAGATTTTTCCAGGGCCTGTCCCTGGAATGCCTCGYGTGCAAGTGTCACCAAGCAGTCCTCCTCTCTCTCTCAGGAAAGACAGAGATAGCGGCRATCCTGTGTCACTATTACGACGCTGCTTGCTTGTCCATTGACAGCGTGGTGAAAGAGGCCATCACCAATGATGGGAGCCCAGCAGGGCTCTGTGCCCGGGAGCTTTGCACCAAGGCTGCCATGGAGCTGTCAGCTGGAGACGAAGATAATGCTAGTAAGGAGAAATGCTGGACCCAGAGCCAGTGCTTGAGAGATCCACCATGACTGTCCACTTCTGCTTACTTAGAGCAGCAGCTTTTCAGTCCTTGGGTCTCTTACAGGGTACATGGGTGAAGTGCATATCTGGCTAGTCTAGGAAAAAAAAGAAATCAATTTTAAGGGCTCAATCAGGGGTTCTTTTATAACCCTCTTTGCTGCCATTCATTTTTCTAAGGGTGCTGAAGCACACCTGTCTCTTTCCCAATTATTTTCCCTTTCCTCAAAGTTGAATCAAGCTTGCTCCTCATGGGCAGCAGGTAGAATTGCTGCCAACTTTACCAAGGAAAAAGCCTTCTGAAGTGGCTCATTTCAGGACAAGAGGACAAACTATGAATGTGAGCTCACAAACGAGAGGAAGGGAAGGACAGCCTCCCAGAAGAATTTCCAATGAGAGACATGCTACAGATGAGCTCTTTTCTCCAGAGATTTAACTAAGCTCACTGTCAGGTTACACAGCTCATGCACATTGAGCTGTGCAAATCTCATGTGGGACTGGAGACCTTTATGAGACTTACTGGGTGCAGTTGGCACCCTGAGCTCTGCAGGGTGAGGCCAGACCTGGCTCAGTGCAGGGACAAGTTTTGCATTGCTCACTTTTGAACCTGGCTGGGTTGGGAGCTGGTGGAAGGAAGAAGGGTCTGGGTCCCAGCTGGGGTTTTCCCACAAAGAGGATTTAACTTCAGTGGAGATGGGTGGTGCAGTTGGGACAGGGCTGCAGGTCTCCACATGAGAATGCAGGATGGGTGCAGTGTATGGAAACAATGGCCCTGGAAGATGAATCTTTGGCTTGATCCATAGGGGAACTGCTGTGCAGGCAGTGTCACCTGCATGCAGAGTTGTTAGGAGGGACATAGTGCTAGCTTTAAAATCAAGTTTGGGATGGCATGCTTTACCATGGTGGTAAGAGAACTAGGGAAGGAGCTGCTTCTGACAAACAGTGCTGCCAGTGCCCAGCAGACTGGGGAAAAACTGCCATTGTTCCTTCCAGGGCCCAAGGCTGTGCCCATTGCAGTGAAAGGTGCCTACTTGCTTTTCAAAGCCCCCCTGAACCATCTGTCCCCTATGCAGGTAAAAAGTCTCAGCTCAGTGTGCAGAGCAAGAATAAACAAGCCCCCGAGGAAAAAACCAACAAGAAGAATGCCAAAGGCAAGAACGCTTCAGCACAAAAGAAGAAGGAGCCAGCCAGCCAACCCGACGTACAGGAAACCAAGGTAACATGATCTGCCCTGGCTGATGCCTGGGACATTTGCATTGTCTTTGAGATGGGCAGGGGCTGCTGACAGTGCAGGCTCTATGTCAGCCAGGGCCTGGTATGTGGGTCCATAGTGCCAGGCCCAGCTGGCAGGCTGGGCAGGACTTGGGCTGGGAATGTGCTCTGGCAGACAGTTCCAGTGGTTTGCTGGCAAAGTGCAGTTCTGGCTAGTGTGGCTGCAGACAGTGAGCAAAGTGCTGGGAGGCTGCACCGGGGCCTTGCAAGCTTGGGTCTCTGCTGGCCAGGGGATGAGCCCTCCAGGACCATYCCCTGGAGCCCCCAGCCTGCACTGCAGGGTTGTTCTCATCTCCACTAGTGAGGAGCCCCAGTTCCAAGCCCAGCAGTGGGAGTTGTTCAGGGCTTTCCACTGTGGTTTATTTTCTTTACAATGGTTCCCATTACAGTTCACAGTTTCCACTGCTCCTGCACCGCAGCAGCTGAACATCACCAGCAGTTGTGGGGAGGAGCTGAACTGCTTGAGCTGTGTGCTGCCCGAGGACCTGCTGGTGGACATCCTCTGTGAGAGGCTGAAGGTGTGTGGGGTGGGGGAGAAGGAGACATTCCTGCTCCAGAGAGACAGGCAGTGAGGCATCACTCGGAGTGGTGGAGGAGGAGGTCTGTACATGCTGTTGGAGGATCCTGGACTGCGTGCAGGGAACCTTGGGGGAAGCTGCAGGTGCCCTTAGTTGGCAGAGCCTAAGGACAGATCCAAGCTGCTCTTAGCTAATGCCCTTGGAGCAAGGACAGCTGGTGCCCTGTGACATCTGCGTTTACTGTCCAGCTGTGAGCCCCCTGCCTGCAATGGCCGACTTACTCTTCCTTTTATTGGCAGCATGAAGACTGCTACAAGGGAGTGGTCTTTGATGGCTTGGAAAGCCTCTTTGCAAGCAGCCTGGAATCTTCTCTGCTCTGTGTACTCAAAGCTGTCAACAATCGCCATCATATATTCATGGTGAATCTGCATCAGGATTATGCTTCTTGGAAAGCCTGGGATGAAGCTGAAAGACAGAGGAAGGAAGCTCAAAGAGAGAAGGAAGGTGAGATATGTCTGTCCCTCTTAAACCTTCTCTCTCAAGCCCTCAAATTTATCTGTGTATCTGGGTTTGCAGCAGAGCTCGTACAGAAATGTTTTTAGTAATCTTTCTACCTTCTGCCTCAGTGTAACCAGCACTCATCTCAGAGGTTCAGGAGACTGGAGGCTTTAAGACACTTTAATCTCTAACATTAAAGCCTGGGCACAAGTGCAAGCTGCTGTAGCTCAGTGACAATTGTCCTCAGCCTTGGTGCACTTAAGCCAGGCAAAGCACAGGGACTCACTGCCAGGCCATAGTCTGGGGGATTGTCTGAATTTTGGAGCCAGGATATGAGCTCCCCAGTATCTTCTGATATGATAGGCTGGGTTGGGAAAGGCTGTAAATCCTTGTAGCTGACCCAGAGCACCCAGTTCTGCTTGCAGTCACTCATGGTTTCTCCTCTGGTTTGTGCTAAAGAACTGCAGAAGGAAGAAGATATTAAGACGGAGGTAGAACGTGTCTTGCAAACGGATGAGGACGAGTATGATRCCCTCCCTGAGGAGGAGAAAGCTGCAGTGGATAAAATAATACTGGAAAGGAAGCGTATACGGAGGGAGAAGTGAGTAAGCCTTCCATGGATTACTGCTCAGGGTAGTGTCCCTGGAGGGATCCCCTGCTCCAAGGACTCTGAGCTCAGAGGTGTTTGATGGCAAAGGCCAGAAGCAACCCCGGGATGGCCACTCTTAGCTCCTTGGCTCCCAAGAGAGGAAGGGCCCTCTTCTATTGAGGTAGAACAGCTTTTTCCCTATTTTAGTGGTGATCCCTCCTGGCTCCGATGCTGCCTGCAGGGAGCTGGGCTCTGGGCTTGCCTTGGCACTTGAAGTCCATGATGTTGATTCACACCTTCTTCATCATCTCCCTTCTTCACCAGAACAGTGGGATTGTGGTATGGGCAGGTGTGGGGCACAGACAAACCCTTGGTTTGGGTCCTGGTCCTGCCACAGATGAAGTCCTTGCAATGCTGATCTGCCAGGGTTCTCCCTATGGGGGGACAAGCAGATGTTAGCCATTTGTGATCTGGTTTAAACTGGGAGAGAAGAAGGGCATTTTCAGGCATCAGTGCAGAGAGCTGGTGGATCAGCCTTTGGCAGTGGGCTGGAGGTGTTTGGCTGTGTCTTAAGAGGCCTTATGATGGCAAGACATAGGTTTGACTGGTCCTGGAGGACCCCTTCCACCATTCCCCTCACCTGGGATGTTCCCAGCCTCTGTGGGTTGAGGAAAATTCACCAAAACGGTYTCATGGTTCTGCCTGGCCTCAGGGTAAAGGAACAAAGCACAAGGCCAGGCAGGACTAGTGAGCCCAGGTTTGTAGTGGTGACTCTCAGAGATTTTTTGTTTCCCATTTTGTTTGCTGAAGGGAGCTGAAGCGGCTAGCTCAAAAGCGTGAAGAGGAGGCAAAAGCCTTAGAGGAGGAAGAGAGGCGGAAGGAGGAAGAGAGGCAGAAAGAGGAGGAAGAGAGGCAGAAGGAGGAAGAGAGGCAGAAGAAGGAAAAGAAGGGGAAGCGGCCTGCAAAACCAGAGAAGGAACCCAAAACCCCAGAGACGGGGGAACCCAAAGCCCCAGAAAAGGGGGAATCCAAAGCCTCAAAGAAGAAGGAACCCAAAGCCCCAGAGAATGGGGAACCCAAAGCCCCAGAGAACGGGGAACCC
>CADDXX010001213.1:6116-23756 GCA_902810485.1 Alauda arvensis | reverse complement strand
CCAAAGCCCCAGAGAAGGGAGAAACCGAAGTCCCAGAGCAGGAGGAAACCGAAATCCCAGAGGACCCAGCTGAGATGGAGAAGAACTTGATCCTGAGGTTTGAGATCCATGAGTCATCACAGCAGAACATCACACAGGTTTTCTCCTACTGGGACAGGGTTCAGGGTACCSTGCAGTTACCTGTGTTTGAAAACAAAAGTCAGAAGACGAAGAAACCTCAGGAGAAGGTGGAGAAGAAGTCTGCACAAAGACGTAGAGGCCAAGGGAGTCGTCAGTCATCTCAGCTGGAGACACAAAGCGAAGTTGCAGAAGGGGCAATCAGAGACGAGCATGTTGGGGTGCCGTGCCTGGACATCCAGGTCACAGATCCAAAGGCCATGTTTATGGAGATCCTGAGCAGTGGGAGGCTGCCAACAGAAGACGAGGTAAAACCCTGTAAGGCCCAGACCTTGAGCTTGCTGTGGTCTTGGGCCCTGGAGCATTGTGTCTCCCCAGGGGATAATGGCACAGAGCCTTGTCCAGGCCCCTGATGGTGTTCCACAGTGACTCTGTAACGTCTGTGTGGATGGGGAGGTTATTACCATCCCTCAGATGGGCAGAAAGTAGGAGTGCTCTGAGTACAAGTATCCCATCTGTTCAGAGTTTCCCAGCCTTGAAGTCATTATAAACACTCCCAGGACTGTTTAACAGGCAGCTCATGGTCATTGTTGTCTTCAGTTGAGTCACTTGGGAGAGGTTTCTCTCCTGGTCCCACTTGTAGCTCTTGCCTCTGCTCACCCCGCTGGGCATAACAAAGYACTTGTACTTCATGTAAATCAAAAACCCCATTGCCAAAAGCTTGGTGCCTTTAAAGAAGGAGGTGTGAGGATGAAGGTGACAGAAGTATAAACAGGATTTTCTCTTCCGTTTTAGATGCTGAGACATCTGGGRCTGCATCCCGAAGGGCCTCCCCTTCCCCCTGCTGCTGTCCTCTCCATAGTCGAGTACCCAGAGGAGCGGCTGGGCTCTGCAGAGTSTGTGAAGCCCTTCAGCATTGAGGCACCAGAAGGTGCTGCTGTGGAAGACAATCTGGTGGGTGCTCCAGTGGTGCTGGCACTGAAGGTGCCAGGGCAGGGAGCAGGCTAGACGGGGGCATGGGGGACAGGTTGGATGGAAAAGGATCACTGTGGAGAGGTAGTGAAGATGTGATGGGGCCCTGTGTCTGCAGATCTCCTGTCTGTCAGGGATGGGACAAAAGAGACAGCTCTGCTGGAGACAGAGCAGTTCTGTAAGACAAGAGGGAAAAAAATCACTTCAAACCATCAACTTCCTTTGAGGAGAGGGTCCTGAGTGGGAAGGGGTGTCCTAGGCAAAACAAACACCAATAAGGAAGACCAAGTCCATGGGCAGGTGGACTTATTTATTTGTTCTCTCTTCCCTCGGTKAACAAACCCCCACTTTGCTTTCCAGGATGGGGGTGTCTCAGAGCTCACATCTCCTTTTCCCTCTCCCCTTAGGCCAGGGCCCCAGATGAGAAGGACGGTTCTGCCGAGGGCCAACCAAAGACGGGCAAAGCGGCCGGCAGAGACAGCTCTCCAAAGGAGAGCCAGATCTCTACACAGAGAACAGAAAGTCCCCAAAGTACACTGGAAAGTGCCTCAGTCCCCACAGAATTCCTCAGGTGAGCTGCACAGGAGGAGGTGATGTCTCTGTTTTTTGGTCCTTTTGCCAAACAAGGTCCATCCTCCCCAGCTGCACAGTGACCCTGTGCCAGTGCCTCCATGGGAGGCGAGTGCACCCTCCTTGTTTCATTTGCTCCGTAGCAATGTCTGAAGCCTCCTCTTTAATTGCCAGGCTGAAACGGTACCGGTGGATAGTGCCTGCCCACGGTGAGGTGGAACTGAAGGTGCACTTCTCCACCGAAAAGCCTGGGGAGTTTGAGCAGACACTGAGGTTTGAGCTCGTGGAGACAAAACGCCAGTACGAGCTGCCCTGCAGTGGCACCGGCCTGTTCCCCAGCATCAGCCAGAACCCACAGTAAGTCTGGCCCCTGGCAGCCTCCCATACTGCTGCCCCTGAACTCACAGCCAGGGCTGCCCCTTGGGGCTTCTGGCCTGGGCAGATCGAGCTGCCTGAGCTTGCCCAGCTTCTCTTCCTGGGCTGGGAGCTGGGAAGGCAGATGGTACCTCAGCCACCAGGAAGGGTTATGGCTTTCTGACTACATTTCCTGCTTGCAGCATCTCACAGCTCCTCCTTCCCCACTTTCTCTGCCCAGGCTGGTGTTTCCACAATGGAGGGAGACAATGGAGGAAGAYGAAATCATCTTCAAGGAATATGTTGAGAGCACAAAGCAGTTCCACTTTGGACCGCTGCTGTGTGGCAAATCAAGAGAGTGGTATGTGCTCCCTGCGGGGCCTTCTGCTTTTCTGGTCACTCTTAGAGAGACGTGCTGCCCTGGTGCCACAATCCAGGGCAGTGCCTGGCAGAGTCCTGGGAGACACATGGGTTTGAAGACCACAGATGTGTGAACTTGAGCATATAAGAGGCAAATGAGCCTTGGAGGAGCTGCTCTGCCTACCCAGTGTGTCCCTCGGTGGCTGCCTTGGCGGCCGGAGCCACACGCTGCTGCCAGTCCAAAGGTGACTTGGGGGGCACCTTTTGTCCCACTCCACACGTCAGCTTCAACCCTTAGGAAATGAACTTGATGGTGGTTTTTGAAGTGCTTTGAGCTCTGCAGGTAGCCTGATCAAGCAATTATTCTGTAGATGGTTTTGTAAACCTTTCATTAATCTGTAATTATTAATAAGATTTTATGGTTGACCTGCCAATAGGTGTCGGGGGGAACGTACAGCAGGAATTACATTTTCCCGTAATGACATTGCATCCTCACTGCTGGATAAAGTCTGCCTAAACATGTTGTCATTGAAGCTATTGTGTATTTCTACTTTTACTCTCACTTTTTTTTGAATTATATTTAACATTAAGTTCTTGTATCCATGACAGCTCTGGAGGGCTAGGGCTATTTTGACAATGCAAGGAAATGAAATTGAAATAGCTTTAAAACACAGACAATTTTTAGCCAGGTTGATGGATGGTCTGGGATTTCTGTTTGCCTCTTAAACCCTTTCACTCCACAGTAATTTCCACACCTGAGAGAAGGTCATCTTTTTGCATTCCTCTTGGGAATTGATGCTTTGTATTTCTTTCTCAGACTTTGAGCTAACCCAGGAAATCCAAAGCAGTTTCATGACTTTGATGAAAGAGATTAGCTTAAGTCTTTTTCCTAAAGCCGCTCTTTATACCCTGCAGGGAAGGCACCCCAAGAAAGAAGGGGAGAGAAGCCATGTGCCTGGTGTGCTGTTATTTTTCTAAATTTATGTTGTATTAAAAACTGAAGCAGTCTGAGCATCATCAGGCTTCTGGGGTGGAGGCACCAAGTACAGGGGAAGGCACCAAAGTAAGGCAAGGATGAGCACACGGCCATGCCCCTGTGCCCCATGGGATCCATTTCCCTCACTGGTTTGTTAGAGCGGGGCCTTCCAGCAGCACGTCCTGAGGTGCACACAGTGCTTTCCTCCATGTGTGGCAAAGGCAACAGTCTTTGCAGCCTTTGCCCCTTTTGTGAGCAGGTACAAGACCCAGAACTGTCCCAGCAACTCGGAGAATATAACCATCCTCAACGACTCCCCCATGGACATAGAGGTCCACTTCTCCTTTGAGAATGATGATGAAGCAGAGACGTTCCTTTTGGACCCTCCCAGCATGACACTGAAACCAGAGGAGCAGCAGGTAGGAGAAGGGCAGGCAGAGTGGGCACCGTACAAGTGCCATGGGGCTGCTCCTCCTGTTCACACACAAGTGCTCTTYCTATTTCTTTCTGTGGGGCCGGATCCAGGAGCTGACCATTTGGGCATACCCCACTTCCCCTGGCTTCCTGGAAGACAAACTCATCTGCTGCATTGAGAAGAACCCAAACCCTGTTGTCTTCAGCCTGTGCTGCTATGGAGTGCATGTGGAGCTGGAGGTCAGCCCCCTGGAGCTGTCTTTTGACAAGGTGCTTCTGCACAGGTCAGTCATCCCACAAGCACTCCAAGACTTGTGACAAAGAGAAAACAATTGACTCTGGTTTCCGGCGGAAACCCACGGATGGAGCTGCTCCAAGTTGCATTCAGTGGCRAGGCTGGTGTGACCATCCAGCAGCTGATGCCAAGTGCCTTCCTGTCTCTGCAGGACTGAGAGCAGAACCTTGGTCCTGAAAAACAACACCCTACTGCCCATGGCCTGGCAGCTCAGTGGGCTGGATGACCTTGTTGAGGACTTCTCCTTGTCACAAGATAGTGGCATCATTGATGCACGCTCAGAGTTTGAAGTGACACTGGATTTCAAAGCTGAGCAGATTGGCAGCGTTGAGAAGACCCTGCGAATAGAGGTGAGAGGGACTGTGCCCTGCCTGGCAGAGCAGGGCACACTGAGCAGCTGTGTGCTCTTAGGGACAGAGTCAGGAAGAGCTGCACCTGACAGACACAAGGGTGCTGTCACCCCAACTTCTGCCTCTACACAGCCTKTGCCAGAACGTGCAGTGCATCCACATCCCCCCAGATAACCAGACACTGCATCCTGAGCCTGTACCRCAACCACCTTGTCCCTGTGAATGGTTGAAGGTTGTTGTTCGCTTGTACAGACTGCAGTGTGCTCTCTACATTCCTCCTGGACTTTGTCTCAACCTCTTACATAGTGCAACAAACTSTCCCCCTTGGATGTTGTTCCCCATGGTTTAGAGGCTGCATTTCAGCAAGGGTGGTGCTAGGTGATTGGAGAGGGTTGTCAATGCCACCTGCTCTGAGACGCCTCACACTTCTTGTGCTTGTTCTTCCATCCCTGTGCCTCTCAAGGATGCTTTAGCAGCAGTATTCCCTRCTGCAGGAGTGCAGAGTTGGGCTGATAGGGTTTTTTACTGCAGCAGAATCCCACTGGGGCAGCCCATGAGATGAACAGGTTAGCAAAGATTGGGAGTGTGGTGGTTTTAAGGGTTTTTCTGCTGTGAGATAGCATTAAGAGAAAAAGCAAAGCAGGCTCAAACTTAAAAGATATAAAGATAGTTTATTCACACACACTAAAAGGAAAGAAGGGRAAAAAAAACCCAAAAGAATCAAAATGAAACTTCCAAAACACTTTCCCCTCCCCCACCAGCTTCCTTTCTTYCTTACAGACGTTTATAAAGGCAAAAACTCAGAACCCAGGGTCTGTACTTATAAAATAGTCTTTCATCAATCTCTCTCTCTCGAGAAGTTTCTTTTGGTTATGGTAACTCTCCACAAGGAAAGAAAGTCTACTTGTGGYTCTTAGCTCTCACAGAAGACAGCTGCCCAGAAACAAAATTCTGTCTCTGTGGTTCTCCCATAAAGTGCAGTTTTTCCCATCAGCTGCACTTGGGTCATGGATTCTATGTATTCTGTGATGTTATTTTTAAAACTTAACAGTTCAGGTGTGAAGGATACTCTTCATATCTCTCACTTCTACTCAAAGCACTGGCACAGAGGACTTTATCACATCAAGCATCTTACTCAGATACCTCAGGGCACTACAGGGTCACTGTTTCATCAGTATTTACTTAGTCCATTGCAAATACCTTTGCTCAAAAATCACCAATCTGAACAATCATTTCCCCAGTTCATATTTTCCATAGTTTAAAGATATATTCTAGCATATTATAGTTTGTTACCACAATTCACAAAAGATTTTCAGCCTAAGGCATCTTCTCATCTCCTCATCCCTTAAGACACAACATCTCTCTCACAGACCTCAGTATCTTCGTGAAGCCTAAATAGAAATGTCTCTACCATGACATCTTCTTCACTCTTTAGAAAGGATCAGTGTTCTGTAAGCTTTACGTTGGCAAGGACAGAGTTAACTGCAGCTCGGGGATGGTCCCCTGCTCTTGGCTGGYGATGACAGCAGCTCTCMAAAGACTCCGAGGCCACATGGYGGAGGGGGAGGGGGGAGAAACAGGAACGGCGGCTGAGGTCGCGATGGCTTCTGTGGTGGCAGATGCAGCTTTCACCCCTAAACCCCTCGGTCTCATTCGGGGTAGGCTCAGCTCGGGCTCGGAGCCGCTCCAGGTGGAAGCAGTGGAGGGGGGAATCAGCTGCAGTCTCCCCACKAACAGCGGCTGGAACTCAGTCCGAGCAGAGCCGGAGCACACACCTTTCCTTCCCTCTCTGCCCAAGAGTCCCTGAGTTTAGCAGATGTCCTGAGCCAGGCAGGGCCTAGCAATCCCGGTAGGGCCCAGCAGGCCCCCCCTGCTCCCCCCGGCCGGAGGGAGCCGGGGCTGCCTCCTGCCTCTCCTGAGGTGAGCCGTGAAAAAGAGAAAGGAGTTCCCCAAATCCCCAGCTTTTATAAATGTGCTCATTCACGAAAATGAACTCACTTTTCTCACTGGCTGAATCAGTGTCAATCTCAAGTCYTTGCAAGTAACTATTTCCTTTCTTAACTAAAAGTTATGCTGAGCCATAACAGGGAGTCCACCAATGCTTGTGAAGCCAGGGAGGCCGCAGGGGAAGTATCCAGCAGGGACAAGGACTTAGAGCCTGTCTGCCAAAAGAATAATCTGAACAGGATTTGTTTCTTGCTGCCTCAGGTTTCAGATACAGAAAATATCCTGGGGGTTGTTCAGGCTGAAAACATCAACGTCTCTGCAGAGGTCTATGATGTTTCTCTGAGCATCGACATGCCTGAAGGTCAGTGGATGCTTCCCAAACAAAGCAGTCCAGGTGCACTGCATTACTTTGGGAGGTGGGCAACCAAAGCACTTGGGATGGATGGGATGGGATGGGATGGGATAAGTGGATGGCATGGATGCATAAAGCACATACCCGGCAAGTGGCATGGAATAAAGCATTGTCAGGGCACTGACAGCCTTAAGTCTCTCCCCTCTGAACTTTGAGGTGTGCAGCTTCGTATGCAGATTGGATTTGGGGGCTTTGAAACAACAGTGATGAGAACAGGCTGTTGGCAACTCCCACAGGCTCAGCACAGCATATAAAGTAATTGGATGTGTGCTTGGAAGCGAGGAAATTGAAGCCAAGCTCCTTAGCTACTAAGCCTGCAGATAACTTTGAGTAAGAAGAGAAAGGGCAGAAAAGTAGCTGGAAAACCCTTTCAAGAACGGAAACTTGCTGAGAAGTGTTTTGTGCTGAGACCTCCATGTAGCTTGTGACCTGGTATGTTCTGCAGCAGCTCACAAGTACTGTTTTTGACCTGGCTCTGGGGGTTTTCTGCAGGTCCCGATGGAAGCTTGGAATTTGGAACCATTAATGCCTTGGATAATGTGAAGAAAGTCCTGAGTGTCAAGAACACAGGGTTATACAACATTGAGTACAGGTGAGTCCAGCTGCCTGGTAGTGAGCATTTCCTTGGGGTCCCAGGCCTGCATTCTCCCTCTGTCAATGCCTAGAACCTGCTTCCWTGCTGGCTGCCTCAGGGTAAATACAAAACCTGGGCTCTCTAATCTCAACTATTTTACCAGAGAATCCAGCCACAAACCATCACAAAGAGCAGTTCTTCACAGCTCAGCAGGAACCCAAAGGAGAGCCCCAGAAATGTCAGCCACTGAAATGCTGAGATTTATTGCCTTTCTTTGATGGTCAACGCCTTTCTCTTTCTGAGACTCTGTAAAATAGTGAATGAGAAATTTTGGTGCCAAGGTTTCTTGCATTAACCTCCTGACTGTCTGCACTCTCTGTCAAGATCCAGGATTCCCTGAGCAGACCTGGACTCTCCCTTTTTTTTTTTTTTTTGGTCCTATGCAAAATCCTGGCTGTGCTGGTGGCTCCTATACTTTTAAGTGCAGAGATCTCCATTCCTTCCATTTCTCCCCAGTTTCGAGCTGGAGGATGAAGGTCCCAGGATGCAAGACTTGGCATCCCACTTCACTGTTGAGCCTCAGTCAGGCATGCTGATTCCCTCCCAGCCTGGTGTGGATATTGAGATACTCTTCCACCCCACAAGTGAAATCCTCCTCAAGAACAAACCCGTCCTGTACTGCCAGGTGAGCTGCCCGGGCCAGGCTGTGTTATCACACACTGTTCTGGGAGTGTAAACAGGATTGATGTCTAATAGAAGGAGGACTKTAACTGGGGAATCCTCTCTCCTACGTACACAAACAAAGTCTTTAAAACTGGTTGGGAGGCTTCCCAAGTAGAGCTGAGCATCTGACTCTGAAGGAGGTGCTTAAACAGGGAGGGCTAAACTGATGGAGGCCTGGGGTGGAGGCTGGGGACTGGGGGAGAGGCTGGCCTCTTGGCTTTGTTTACCACCCCTTGCTGTGGACACAGGTGATAGATGCCAGCTCAGGGGAAGGAGGCCAGACTGTCGCCAGCATCCCAGTGAGGGTGTCGGCAAAGGCTGTGTACAGCAAGTACAGTATTGAGCCTGCCTCACCCATCGACTTCGGTGCCATGATCAAGGGCACCAAGAAGACCCAGACTGTGCTGCTGGAGAATAAAGGCATGCTCAGCTTCAAATTCCGCATCCAGCAAGCACCCAAGGAGACATCAGCATTAGAAAGCCAAAGGTACGAGAAGCCCTGCACCACCCTTGCTGTCTGAGGAGGCACCACCCCATGGCTGGTATGTGGCAGGCAGCCAGGAGACCTGAGCTATCCTCCATTTGCATCCCTGGCTTGGGGAGAGGGAGCAAAACAGCGCCTTGCTATCCCCATGTGTAGTACGAAGCTGGTGATAGAGCTGCTCTGTCCAGCAATGGGTGCTGCTGCTCTCTAGGAGCCATCAGGGGCAGGAAGGCTTTCCTCTGTGAGGGGAAGGTCAGCTTTGGTCTCAGAGAAAGACAGGGGAGCTCAGCATGACAGATAACTCTGCTTTCTCCTCTCAGTTCAAAGCAAGGGGAATCTGCTCCATCAACTACAAAGCAATCAACAGGAAGGAAATCAAGTTCACAGGTGGGTGACTGCTGCTCCCCAACAATGCTGCTGCAGGGGATGTGAGAGGATGCTGCTGTGCCCAGGCTGGGGGCTCATTGCCACAGGGTGGGACGGGGTCTGCAGGGTGGAGCCCAGCATCTGCTCAGTCCCGCTGACTGTCCTGTACTCTGGCTCTGACCTGGAGTGGTGGGGCCAACAGAGGGGAGCAGGTCCTGTGTTTGATAGCTGCTAGCCAGCTTAGGACTGTGAACAGCACAGAAGCAAAATCATCCCCCACTGAACTCCCAGTCCACAGAGCTCAGACACCAYTGCTTTTTCTTTTTCCCAGTCCCCTACTTCTCTCCCATCACTTCTCACAGCTATTTCTGGTCTCCTGTGTCACCTCTGGATGTTGAAGGATCACAGCTACCACCTTCATTCTCTGCACTCAAACTCCTTTCTCTCTGCCACTTGGGACAGGCTAGCAACTCCTCTTGGCTTGTTGGTCTCAGCCTGGGGCTGCCCTTGGGCCATGGAGTCATCCTTCTCTGCCCTGGGAATGGGTGCTTGGGCCCAGCTGGAGGCTAAGGCAGAACAGTCTTTGCTGGGGTGCTCAAGGCACAGCTGTTAGCCATCAGCCTCTCCTGGAACTTTTTCTGCAGGGTCACCTCAGTCTTGGCATGTTCACGGTGTCCCCTTGCTCCGGCTCCATCGCTCCGTGGGGCCAGCAGAAGATCACAGTGGAATGCCTGGCAGGGCAGGAGGGGACGTGTGAGGAGCAACTCTACATTGACATCACGGGCAGAGACCCCAAGGACAATCCCCTCGGCATCCCCTTTACCCTGATGGCCGAGTCCAGCCTCATAGGTACATACTGCCCACAGGTTGCCTTGGTCAGACCTGCTGCTGATCAGCACCTAAACTTGCTGCTTGGATAGAGAGGCATGCTAGCCCTGGTGTCCCACCTTCAAATCCTCAGAGGTTCCAGCCCTCTTCAAGTCCCCCAGTGGACTCATCCCTCCCAGGCTGAGAGGGATGCAAGGAAGGAGAAAAGGAAAGCAATGCTCTCTAAGACTGAGGCTGACTGAGCTCCATCCTCACAGCCAGCTCCCCACCCAAGGCTGGGTTTAGCAGTTGCCTGGGTAGAAAAGGCTTATCAAGCCTTCAGAGAGGCCAGCAGGGTCCAGATAAATTCATCAGGGAGGCTTCTCCATGCTCATCCCTTTCGTCTGTCCACAGCATTTGTTGAGGATGCCATGTTAATCTTTGAGGAGTACCTGATCTGCAGCAGCAACGACCTCGACGGCATGCTGCGGTCAGCAACAGGCGCAGGCTTGTTCCTCAGAGATGAGAACAAATTCATCTTCAACAAAATTCTGGTTGGGAAAGAGGGTGAGGCTTATTTCAACTTCTACAGTGCRAGCAGCCTGCCATGTGACGTGGTCCTCTCCATCGAACCCCTGCCTGGAACGGTAAGAACAGGAGGCCAAGGTGATGGTTGCCCTCTAAGGGCCGTGTGAGAGCCTGTTTTGTTCTCCAGATGGATTGCTTCCTGTGGCCCAGGCTAGTCTAACTCAGTGCAGGTCAAACTGCAGGGGAGAGCAGCAGAGCCAGGGAACAGTTGTGTTGAAGTCTGCATGTCTCGGGCAAGGTTTTGGCTCACACCTCTGGGTCTTTGGTGGGAGAAGTGAATCCTTCTGAACCTCTCTTGGAAGCACACTCAGGGGCTGTTATGAAGTAACATGCCAGGGCTCAAAGCAGAGCATTTCCTCAGGCTCCCTGGCTTTTCCTTCTCTTTGAAGGCCAGTTCTAGGTTATTTGCAGGGTTTTCCATGCAGTGCCCACCTCCCATATATGCTGGGGGAGCTGCCAGCACTCCAAACACACAATGCTTTAGCACAAGGTCAGCATTCCTTGGGAGGGAGGGAGCCTGCCCATGGAAGCAGGAAGGAATTGTCTGGGGCAGTTCTCAGTAATGCATTAATGACTAAAACTGTGTCATGTTGAAAGGTGTTTTCTCCTAACGCTGCTCTCTGGGTTCCCCCAAGGAAAAAAGCTCTATCGACAACATTTTCAAGTTGTATCCAGACAAGTTGTCCATTCCCGGCTCATCCTATGCTGTTGCTACAGTGACCTTCACCCCACCAGATGAGCAGAACTATGACTGCACTTTCACGGCTTCCCTTGTCATCCCAAAAAGGTAACTGACCCTGTGAAATATTGGGGGAGGCCTCATTGGTAGCTGCCTCTCCACTGGGAAGGCGCAGAGCTCTTGTTAGCTCTAATGCTTTCAGTAGCCTTAGGCAGAGTACTTGGCATGAGGTGATCTGGGAGGCAGTAACTGTTGGATAGAGCAGAAAAATGAGGCTGATGGTTTAGCCTGTAYGAGGAACTATGAAGCCAGGGAAATATTAGGTAGCCAACTGGAAGTTACTGAGATGTGCTGCAGCTGAGCTGGGGCTTTCCAAGGACAAAGGCTTAGATGAAGCAGTTTCTGCACCAGCAAGTCAGCAGTCACAATTTCCTCTTTGTTTCTGCAAAATGAGGTGATCCTCTGTGATTCCCTGGCATTCATTAAGTTATTTTATGTGAGTGATTGGAGCTGGTGTGAAAGAGGAGCCCAGTTCCTCTGCCCTGGGATACTGTGTACTGKGGCTTTGACCTGTCCTTCCTCAACCCTTTAGCAGCTGAATTGGAACAAGAAAAGTCTAACTGCTAGTAAGCAATTGCTTTTTACTGTTCTTGGAAATGGTCTTTACTGATTGTGACGGTGATTTCTTTTTGCCTTCTTGCTTTTGTACTGCTTTCATGCTGTGCTTTTGCTTGTTGCAWGTGTCTCATCTCACTGCAGCCAGGGGATCAGCCATATCTCATCTGGTACCTCATTATTTACCTGCTGTACTGCATGGTTCAATGAAGTGAAATTATTTTTAACTGCTATTGTGGACGGCTCTGGCTCTTTGGAACAGATTCCTCTTGTGAATGGCCCTGAGTGGATTGGTAGTAGGGGGCTGTGTTGTGGGGTACAGGAGCAGCCAGCAGGGTAAACACTGTGGGTGGCCCTTGCTGCTTTGCTTGCCCAGTGAGAAATGGGTTAGTACCAGCTGAAATTGTTTCTGTGCCTCTCCTGCAGCCCTGTGAAAATTAAACCCCAAGTCCTGACCTTCACCATCAGTGGGAAGGGGCATGAGCCTCATGTGACAGTCGTGTGCCCGAGTGCTCGCAGCAAGAGGGGCAATGCTGTGCTGCGCTTCAAGAGGCTCCAGCTGGGGGATTCAGAGATGCTGCCCCTGGTCGTCCGTAACGACGGATTCGTACCCATCAAGGTGAGGACCTGCTCAAGGAATGGTCTGGGTTGGGAACAAGTGCTTGTGACACAGGGGAAGGGTCCCAAAAAACATGGCAGACCTGGGAAGAGGTGTCAGAAATTCTTTTTAAGCAAGTGACTGACATCTGTTCTCCAAGAAGGGAGTTCTTGGAAAACAGTCTCTCCTCTTTAAGTTGAACACAAGAAAGGTGGTGGAGTATTTTCCTCCCTGTCTCTCAGGTCACCTTTTGTTCTCATGGACATGGCTGATTCCCCAGTTCCATTAGACTGTATTTGATCTCAGTTTACTACATTTTAAGTAAACTTAGTTGTGGTTCAGTTACATTCTGCTCATTACTTTCTGTCCTGTTTGGTTCTGTGTCAGTTCTACCCAAATGCCTCTGAACGCCCTTTTTCCCAGCTGGTTTGACTTAGCTTTTGTGCTAAGTGCTGTTTGTAGTGAGAGAGGTGCTGGGTTCGCATGTGGGAGCAGCAGCACTGTGGTGTCAGTCCCTGTGCCATCCTGTACTCACAGCAGTATCATTGTGTTCTGTGTTCCCTTCTCTCAGTTCCTGTTACACCTGGAGAATGAGGATGGAGGATTCCTCTTGAAAGGCAGGCGCTCCACACTTGAGAGATTCTACACTGAAGATGTGGAAGAGGACTCCGATGAAAACGGTAAATTCATTAACCATGAAGTGTGATCATACACAGAGGGAAAATGTGTGCCCTGCTCTTGGCTTCTCTGAGCAGCAGCCAGATGTTAGACACAGTTTCTTTCCTTGGGCTCTCTGTCCCCCAAGCTTGGGGACTTCTTGCAGGGTTTTGTCCTAGCAAGTGGTAGGAAGTTCTTCTGTTCCTGTAGACACAGTGGGTTGAGTTGTGGGGGACTGTCACTACCTCAGTGCACCCTCTGAGGTATTTGCCGCATGTGGGAAGGTACCAGCCTGAACAGACACAGCCCTTGAGCACACAGACAGCCAGCAGAAGCCAAAAGCACTCTTTGGCTCAGCTTTCCATATGGCTGGAGCTGGCTGGAAGCAGATGGAATGAGGGCTGGGCATCAACCTGAGGTTAAGCTGCTTAAGTGGTGATGTGTCTGGAGGTGGCAGCCTTGTGAACATGGCAAGAGGGTCTGGAACCACTGCGGGTAGAACCTGTGCTTAGAAGGCAGCTGGTTTCAACCTCTTTTTCCTTCATATATCCTGTGGAAATATTTGCTCTGTACGGCTATATCACTTAACCCTGGTTTCCATTGCTGTGCAGAGAGCAAGGCCCCAAATAAGCCTTTCCTGCTCCTGCGTCGTGAGCAATCGACAGAGTTTGATGTCATTTTCCAACCCACCCTGGCTCAACGTCTGGAAGGGAGGATTCGTGTGTTAGTGGGAGATGTCTACTCCAACAAGACCCTAATAGAGCTGGTGGGTGAAGGCCACAAGGATGAATTCACCCTCGATGGACTAGAGGAAGACCCCCAGGAGAGGAATGCTGAGAGCAGTCTGAAGAAAGACATCATTGAAGGTAAGAGAGGAGAGGCTGCCAGGGTGGAGCAAGGAAGAGGAAAATGTCTGATCATGTGTGTCCTCTCTCTAGCAGGCCTGGATTGTCACCCACTGCACTTGTTGGCCTGTGGTATGGCAGCCATGCCTGCAGAGCAGTGTGTGCTGTGCTGCATGTCACTGGCTTAGGGATGCGTCAGGGTGTTTCCCTGAAAGTGGTGGGATGCCTGGGGATGCTCCCASAGGGAGGAAGGCTTGGAGCAAGGAAGCATTGTACAGGTGTCTGTGCACGTGAGGGGGGTGGGTGGAGCTCCCTGCATGCTGAGATCCCTTGCTCTCCTCCTTAACAGCTGTCAGAGTGAATCACATCCAGTTTGGGGACTGTCTTGTTGGGAAGCCCTGCTGCAGGACCTTCACCATCACCAACCACACCCGTACAGAGGTCATGCGCTTTGAGTGGGAGGCAGACGCCCCATTCCAGTTCTCCCCCAAGGTGAGCATGGACTGYTCTGCCTTCCCCCATTGCTCAAGCCCTGCCCTGGTGTTCCTGGGAGCTGGCAGGCAGTCCTCACACACCAGGGATAGCCCATTCCAGTGCCACGTAGGAGATGTAGTCCCTGGCCTGGCTGGGCCAAGGCTGCCAAGCCTTGCAGAAAAGGCTTCCTGTTATGGGAGGTGGCACCTTCTGTTCATACTTTTGTGTATCAAACTTCACATCAGTCCACACTGAGGTGTTGATTCCTGGCACAGCTGCTCACCACATCAGTGCCTTTTGTTGCCAGTCCTGCCCWTGGCAGTGCTTCCAGTTTGGTCTTGACTCCCTGATTCTCCCTAGGTGGGGCACCTTCATCCTGGCTGTGCCAAGGACATCACAGTGACCTTGCAATCAGATGTCCCAGTCACCTTCAGGAGGCACCTTGTGAAATGTGAGGTGACCAAGATCAACTTTGAGCTGCCACAAAGGCAGGTTCCGGACTGGGACGACCAAATGAGTGTTGTCACCTGGAAGGATACCACCAGGAAAGACCCAGGAGCCAGATGGCCTAAAAAAAAGAAGGTAAGAAGCAAAATGGCAGAAAAAGCCAACCCAGCTTTTACAGAAAGAGCCACCATAACACCATCACTGCTGGCTGAGCAGCTCCTGCTTCCTCTGGATGTTGGACAGCAGCCATGAGGTTCATCAGCAGTGCATTCTTGGGAGAGGTGGATGCAGTGACCAGATACACTCACACGAGAGGGGGAAGCCTTTAGCCAYACAAAAATTGTCAGTCTGTGCCACAAGCACAAGCTTTGCAGCCTGTGTTGAATGGGAGACAATGTTTTATGATTTTATCCCATTTTATGGTGTTWGAAATGTCTTCATCTGATTTGGTGCCTTTTCACCAACAAGGRGCTAAGTCTGTCTTAGCACTTCAAAAGAAGAGCATTCTGTCTCTTCTTTTGAAGTGGACAGAAATACACTTCTGCTGCATATGCTGGTGAACTCCARGTTTTGTCTGCATGGATACCAGAGGTTTTAGTTGTGATCTCTGTATTGTGTGGGATATCTCATCATGGAGTAGCCCAGGCACTGTATGACAGTATGGAGGAGGAGTCTGGAGAAGGATCATTTCCAGGGACTCTTGTTTTTATTGTCAGTGTTGCCAAAYACACTCATCTTGGGTGAAGGTTCTTTCTGAGTTTCTGGACCATTTTAAGGCCTCTAAACCATCCTCTTTTCTATCAGAACATCTGCAGTTGGAGACTTCCCTAGTGAGATCTATCACAAACCAAAATGTCCTTCCCCAGCTCCCAGCAGTGGGGCTGTTGCTCCACACATGAYATCTGGAGAGTACTTTCTTCTAAGACAGGAAGGAAAAGGTGCTTTCTAGAACTCTTCAGTCTTGGGGTTCTCCATCCACAGAGCTCCAACAGGGCAACTTCACTCTAATTTTGAGACCTGCTGGATTTATAGGGGACCAGGAAAACAGTCAGTCCCTCGACAAGGTTGAAGTAGAGGGACTGGAACACAGCTGTAGTCGCCATGGGTATATTAACAGCTGTGGTAGTGACTGCTTTGATCAGTGGGTAGAAACAACTACTGTAGCAGAGCAGTCCCAATGTTGACATCTTTCCAGGGAAGTAAAAGTGAATGGTCCTTTCTAGTCCCTCTCTGAGGCTGATCCTGGAGGCCAAAAAGATTCCCTTCTCAGCCTGAATTTCTGGGCTCTCAGGGATTCTTCCCTCCTCTGTTTGCAGATAGTCGAGACAGCCCCAGAACCTGCTCACACTGTGGTGGAGGACAGCAGCCAGGAGGCCGAGGTGTACCTCAGTGCCATTGCTGACTACGCCCAGTTCAAGCTGAGCACRAYCATGGTTYAGCTCAAGGATACCTTGCCCTTCCAGACAAGGAGAGCCACGTGAGTGCTGGAGGCCAGGCAGGGCCCTGTGAGCGGGAGCTGCCTTTGCCCAGGGCTGACCCAGTGCCTGCTTCCCAGAACTTCACCCCAGCCTAAACCAGCACAGGCCCATTTATATGCACGCAAAGCCAAGCAGGAGGTGGTGGTCAGGAGAGGTTCAATGCTGCCATAGCTTTCTGCTGAGGACAGCCATGGGTTTGCTTTCACTGCACGTCACCTGTCGTCATCTGCTCCAGAATAAGTTTGCAGTCAAACCAAGACCTCAAGTCCAGAGTAAGCCCCTTAGCTTCAATGTCCTGGGCATCATGTTGGCCCTTTCCTCTTAAACTTCCAGACTTGGAAATATTTTTTTGGGCCGCCCAGGACAGCAGTCTGAGCATGGCAGGGTTGCATGGGGAAGAAGATGCTCCTCAGCAGAAAGTGGTACCAGGAGTCCCTCAGACAATGTTACTGTACTATTTGCTTTATATTTATTGGACACTTTTTTTAATACCTCCTCCTTGCTTTTCAGTTTCACGATGCGCAACACAGGAAGGGTAGCCCTGGAATACTCCTGGGAGGAAGCTACAGATAGTGAAGTGGTGGAGAAGCCATACTCCATTGATTTGATGTGTAAGGGCATTTCACTTGGTAGCAGAGGGCCTGGGGAGAAGACCCTGCCACTTCACCCCAAAACATGAATTGCTTTCTCATCCTTGTCCACACGTCCACCACTTTCATCAGCATCTTCCCAGCTGCAGCTGGAGAGTTTTCTCCTTGCCCCCGTCTGCCTTTCAGCCGTTTCTGTTTTTGCTCTGCCGTTAGGAGCTGAGCCAGGCTCTGGGGAGAGCCACGTGCTGGGTCAGGACTGGGAAGGGGCACATCAGATCATCTCTTTGAGAAGTCTGAGATGGGGAAAAACAATGCTGTAACGAGTGAGCTGCTGTGCAGCCACTGTCTGTGTGCAGTTCCCCACACCAGGGCAAATGCAAAGTCACTGTCTAAAAGCCACTCTCCTGCTTTGGCACAGGAGGGTGCAGCAGGCAGGGACCCTGCTCCCAGATGCTCTATTTGCTGCTGAGAAGTACTCGGCCAGAGATGCTCCAAGTACATCCCAGCTCTCTTCCACCTACCTGCAGCAGGAGGCAGAGTTGCTGGGAAGATAGGATTTTGTTTTTGAAAGGTGTCCTCTTTCTCTCTGCAGGTCGGTTCCTCTCCTCTGCTACCATAAGGCATCGCAGAAAGCTGCTGCATGACTTCTGGTGGCAGCAGGATCATCCTTTTGAGATGTATCCTTCGGAGCTGCAGCAGCTTGCCAAGCAGCAGGAGGATTCTGAGCAGCAGCAGGAGCAGGATTCTGAGCAGCAGCAGGAGCAGGATTCCGAGCAGCAGGATTCTGAGGAGCAGCAGCAGGATTCTGAGGAGCAGCAGCAGGATTCCGAGCAGCAGCAGCAGGATTCCGAGCAGCAGCGGCAGCAGGATTCCGAGCAGCAGCAGCAGCAGGATTCCGAGCAGCAGCAGCAGCAGGATTCCGAGCAGCAGCAGCAGGATTCCGAGCAG
>CADDXX010001212.1:67741-81793 GCA_902810485.1 Alauda arvensis | reverse complement strand
CCGTGGCTGCCCCATCCCTGAAAGTGTTCCAGGCCAGGTTGGAGCAGCCTGGGAGAGGGGAAGGTGTGTGCCCGTGGCTGGGGTGGCACTGGGTGGTTTTTAAAGTCCCTTCCAACCCACACCAGTCTGGGATTCCCTGGTTTTGGGGACATGGTTTAGTCACCTGCCTCTTGCTGTGACAGCAGCACAGGGAGACCCTCACCTGGAGGCTGCTGGGAGAAGGGACCCCCCTGCCCCACCCTCCTTCCCAGAGCGGGGCTGAGCCCTCCCACAGCCCTACCTGGATGTCCCGTGCCCTCTCATAGGACTGGTAGGCCACCTTCTCCTCCATGCTGGCCAGCTCCTGCTTCAGGTTGGTCATCTCGTTCTGGTGCAGCTCCGTCAGGTCGTTCAGCTGCTCCTCCAGGCGCTCGTACCTGCGCAGGGCAGCCGGGCTGGGACACGTCCCCGAGACCCTGCCAGCACTGGGGACAGCACCCAGCCCCTCCCAGCCTCCCCTGCAGGTGGGAAAACATCTCAAGACCCTCCGTGGAGGCCTGGCAGTGAGGAGGGCTGCAGCTCCCCGTGTCTCTCAGCTGGACAAGCCACGGAGGTCCCCAAGGAGCCACCCCCAGGTGAGCCTGTCCCTACCTGTAGCGCTCCTCCTGCAAGCACTGCGTCATGTAGGTGTAATCCCGCTGCAGCTGCGCCTTGAGGTCCTCCATGGAGTCCTCCAGGTGGGACTGGCTGTCCTTGATCTCGCGCAGCTCCTCCAGGATGGTGTCGAAGCTGTTGTGGTGGCTGTCCAGCGTGTTGGACTTGGGGCTGCCCAGGCCGCCGGGCCCCGCGCCGGAGTTGCTGCCGCCGGCGGAGCCCGACGTGGCGCTGGAGCACTCGTCATCGCTGCCGTACTTGGGGCTGGACACCAGCGTGGCGCTGCCGCTGAGCGCCCGCGACGCCTCCTCGGGGTGCCCGTCGTCCAGCGTGTCCTTCAGGTGCGCGATGTTGTCGGCGCTGCCGAACTTGTTGCGGATCAGGCTGGCGAACTCGCGCGGCTTGGACACCACGGCCGTGTGCGTGGCCTGCGAGAGCCCCGAGAGGCCGCCCTTGACGCCTTCCACCACGCCGCCGCTGAAGCCGCTGATGCTGGAGCGCACGTTGGCGCCCACGTCCTTCAGCCCTTGGTGCATGTCCCGGAAAACATCCTTGGGCTGGCGGGAGGGGCCGTTCTGCTCGATCTCCTTCAGCTTCTTGTGGTAGTGCTCCAGCTTCTTGTGCAGCTGGGCGATGGTCTGCGCCGACTTCTGGTTCTTCTTCTCGAACACCTGCTTGATGCGCGACGCCTGCTGCTTGTCGGCGTTGTTGGCCAGCTTCAGGTACTCGGCCACGTTGTCGTCGCGGGCCTCCTGCTCGATCTTGATCTGCTCCGTGATCTTGAGGATCTTCTGGTGCAGGTGCTCGATGGCGGCTTTGGTGCGCTGGGGGTCGGGGGTGCCATCGGGCACGTCCAGGCACACGGGGCCGTCGGCGTCGCCGTGCCCCGCGCCCCCGGGCAGGCTCAGCGTGGTCACGTCGCCCTTGTCCAGCTGCAGGGGGTGGAAAAGGAAAAGGGGGGTGCTCAGGGGAGGGAGGAGAAAAACCGCCAGAAGTGGGAGGGGATGGGAGGGAATTGGGCTTGGGATGCGAGGAGGAGGAGGTGAGGTGCGAGCAGGAGAATCATTAACTGGAGGAGTTGGGGAGTTTTATGGTTGGTTGGGGATTTCCCGGCCGTGACAGCACTGCTGGAATCCCAGGAATACACAGGCTGATCCCAGGAATACACAGGTTGATCCCAGGAATACACAGGTTGATCCCAGGAATACACCAGCTGATCCCAGGAATACACCAGTAAAAGAGCCCAGCAGCCAGCTGGGATCCAGGGGGGGATTTTCCCACTGGAATTCGCCAAGGAGCAGCCACTGACTCTTGACTTTCTGCCCTCACCTTGTGCACAGACGGGAACTGGGATTCCAAAAGGAGTGAGGAAAAGCAGGATTCATCATCCAATCCCTGCCCAAACCAGCACAGAGCACAAGGATTGAGCAATCCAAGGTATTTCAGTCCTGTTTGCAGCCAGGATACACCCCAAAGTCGTCCAGCCCAAGAGGAACTGCCTTAATCCAAATTTTTGGGAGGCTCAGGAACAGCTCCTGCTCCCAGAGCTGCAGGTGCAGGGACTCCTCTGCTTTGCCAAGCTCCCTCACCTGGCAGTGCCAAGCTCCTCCTCAGCTGCCACCGCAGGGAATTCGGACAAACGCCAAAATTCCGTTTCACAGATGGGCAAAACTGGAGCTTTGGGAGAGGAAATCGCTCCCCTGGAGCCACATTTGCAGAGCCTGGACTGCAACCCCGGGCCCTGCCTCGTGCTCTCCAGCCCGGACCTGCTGCTTGGCCACTTGGGAAAAAGAAACAATCCCTAAATCTTCCCAGCCGCTGGGCTTTACAGGCAGATTCTTATGCAAAAACCTCCCCGGTTGTGTAAATGGCTCCCGGCTTCTAATTAAGAGCTGCTTGCAAGTTAAATACCCTTGGCAGACCTGAATAATTTCTCATTTCCATCCCACTTTCCCCGAATGACCCTTTAATAGGGATAAAGCTGCGGGATCGCTGCTTGGGAGTGTGCTATCCCCAGGAAATGCAGGGGGGCAGAGGGAGGAATGTTCCCTCAAGATGCTGCTCGGGAACACTCCCATCTGGAGCAGGGGCTTGCAAAAGCCAGAGCCCTCCTGTTATTCCCTTCCAGCTTCCTTTTTTTTCCCCTGTTTTTTGTGTCCTGCTGGGAGTTTCAGGGGTGTTGGGATTTCATCTCAGCTTGCCCCCAACCCACTCCCCAAAGCTTTTCCTGTCTCCTCATGGGGCAAGGGCCAGAGGATGGGAGCAAAAGGCTGACCCCAGCTGGATTCACTCTGTCTGGAGTGTTTTTTTGGTTTTTTAAAATAAAAATGAAGTCACAACAAACTTGTGGCTTTCAGACCCCGCTTCCAGGCTATTTTTAGGCTGGGCCCTCCACGGAGGGTTTTGCTTTGGTTTCTTATCACGAGGCAGAAATTAGAAACAGCAGGAAACAGACTTTTTGCCCAGATGTGCAATTCTCTGGACAGAAAAGGGAAAAAGTGACCGTGGCAAAGGAAAGGGCAGCTCTGGAGGGGCCCAAAACGGGAAACACCCGCCGGGGAGTGGAGGGGAAAAGTTGCTCAAACTCTGTTTCCAAAGAGGGAGTTGCCCTCTGTAAAGCCAATCTTTTGGACTGGAAAAAAAAAGGAGGTTTAGACGGGATTTTGGGAAGGAATTCCTGGCTGGGAGGGTGGTGAGATGGAATTCCCAGAGAATCCGTGGCTGCCCCACCCCTGGAAGTGTCCAGGGCTGGGTTGCAGCACCCTGGGATGGTGGAAGGTGTCCCTGTCCACGGCCGGGGTGGCACTGGATGGGTTTTATGGTTCCCCCCTCACCCAAACCATCCTGTAATTCCATGTTTTATCCATGGGATTACATCTGGGATGGGCAGGGAGCAGCAGGGGCTGGGCTGAAATCCTGCCCCCCCTGCCCGCTGCCATCTGGGGGGAGGCACACCAGGTCCCTGCTGCGAAAACAACCCCCCAAAAAGGAGACAATGAGGATCCCTGGAGCATTAACCAACCCTGCCTGCTAAACCCCAGCGAGCCTGAACGACTGTGCAGGGGATTTAACGGGGGGATTACCAAAAGCCACACTTTCCCTACATGCAGCAAACCCGCTGCAGGAGATGAAACAAAATCCCATCCCGACGCAAAGGCTGTTTTCCAGAGCTTGTTTTCCAGGCAGGCTGGCAGGGCAGAGCCGTGGGGCTGATGTGGGATGCGGGAGGAATGCAGCACGGAAGGGAGGGAAATTATTCTTATCAGCAGAGCTGAGCCCAGCAGAGCTGAGCCACGCAAAAGGCTCGGGCTGATGAGCTGAGCACACGGCGCTTACAGGGCCACGGCCGGGCACCGTTACGCAATGTGGGGCTGCAGGGGGACAGAGCTGAGCCCAGGTGGCAGGTGAGCACCTCGGGGCTGTGTCCCCACCGTGGGGCGGTGTCCCCACCTCGTGGCTGTGTCCCTCAGCTTGGGGCTGTCATCCCAGCTTAGGGCTGTCCCCCAGCTTGGGGCTGTCCCCCCAACTCAAGGCTGTTCCCCCAGCTCAGGGTTGTCCCCTCAGCTCAAGGCTGTCCCCCCCAGTTTGGGGCTGTCCCCTCAGCTCAAGGCTGTCCCCCCAGCTCGGGGTTGTCCCCCCAGCCCAGGGCTGTGTCCCCACCTCGGGGCCGTGGCTGTCCCAGCACATCCCTGCCTGGGTTTAACCCCATTCTTAAGGAATTACACAATTATTGCAAAGTTCAGAGCGACATTCTGGAGGCACTGACATCACCCCCTGGATCACTCTGCTCTCCCTGCCCTGCATCCCACTGGGAAGCACCGGGGACGAGCCCACCCCGAGCGAGGACTTTCCCTACCGAGTGTCACTGTGATTCCTGGCTGGAATCCACCACGGGGACAAAGCAGCCGTGGCAAGGGCCACGTGCACCTTCCCGCATGGAGGAAACAAGAACAAGTGCCCCTGATGCCAAATGCAGGGCAGACCCAGGGAGCTGCTGCTCCATGGCACGGCTGTCACCGTGCCTGTGGCACTTGGTGGCACTTGGTGGCCCTGCAATGCCACCAGGGAGAGGCCCCGGCCAGCACCAGGTGTGTGGTGCACGTGGGGAGGGGGATTTTGGGGCAGTTGTTCCATGCGGTCCCCGTTTCTCATAGCCCTCTCCCAGCACAGCATCCCCCGAGCTGGTGGCTGCCCGCTGCCACTGGGGACACCCCAAACGTCCTGTCCCCGTCCCCACACGGATCCCCGGTCCTGGGCCTCCCCGAGCTGAGCTGTTATTCCCACCAGACCCAGCCCAGGTGGTGAAAATAGCAGCAGGAGCCCTGACTCACAATTGCCACCGTCCTCTGGAGCCCGGGGCTGGCAGCGCCGTGTGCCCCCCTGTGCCACCCCTGCAGCTCCCTGCACTCACTGCCCAGCCCGACAACAATTTTCCTTACATAATGCGGGGATTAACGTTCAGCCTTCCAGCTGCAGGGGTTCCCCACCCGGCACGGATGGCGCTGGGGTTGGGGGGGTTTCACTCTCTGGGTTCATTCCCTGAGGAAACCGAGACCCCAAAATCCCCCGTGAGTCTCTGCCCATCGCCTACCACCCCATCACCTTTACCCAAACCCCAAAAGCTGCCAGGACCTACCTCCATGGCGGGCAGGGCTGGGCTGCCCCGGGGTTAGTTGGCCGCCCGGCCGTGTCCCCGCGGTGTCCCCAAGGCTGGCAGCGCTGCCCGGGCAGTGCCGGCTGCCATGGCAGAATTCCCGGCTGGGGAGGGCAGCGAAGTTTTGGGGGAGCGGCGGGGAGGGAGGAGGAGGAGGAGAAGACTCCAGCAGAGCCCGTCAGGGCTGGCCCCGCGATCCCGGAGCGTTCCGGGAGGGTCCCGGGAGCGTCCCCCGAGCGTCCCCCGAGCGCTCCCGGAGCGTCCCCCGAGCGCTCCCGGAGCGTCCCCCGAGCGCTCCCGGTGCGTTCCCGGCGCGTTCCCGGAGCGCAGGGACGGAGGCGCTGGCTCCGGCGGGATTGCCGACTCAGGAAATCTGCCCGAGCTGTTTACAGCTCGCAGCGAGCCGAGCTTTCAGGGCTGTAATGCAAAACCCCCCTCGTCCCCGCGCCGGGATATTCACACGCCTCCAGCCCCATCCGCCGCCTGTGCCCTGACGCAGGAGGTCGGGACGGGCTCCTGTCATCTGCTGTGTCACAGAGCGGGACACAAAAGCCTGGGAGAGGCAGGGGGAGGCATCCAGAGAGGAAAAACGAAAGTGGAAAACAGTCGGGAAAAAAAACCAAACCCAAATCCTGTCATCGAGCAAGGAGCTGGGGGGCCTGAAGGAGTTAAAAACCGGGAATGAGCCGCTCGTGGCAGCACCTGGAGGTGCCTTGGAGCAGGAGCTGCATCTGTCCCTGTCACCCCACGAGCGTGGGGGTGGCACTGACCCCATTCTGCCACGGGAGAACACAGCCGGCACAGAAAGCACTGCCCAGAGCCCGGCAGAGATTCACAGCAGCTCCCAGGTGTTAAACGGGACAGATGGAAAAGGGAGGGACAGCCCTGAGCAGGCTCAGCTGCCTTTGTGGAGCTGGGAGGCACCGAGGAGAGCCGAGCTCGAGTGTTTGGGGCAGCCCAGAGCTGTGGGGCTGCAGCGAGCAGGGCTGGGGGATCTGAGCACAAACCCAGAGCCTTGTGCTGAGCCCCCCTGGTGTCTGAAACCTCACACCCACCGTGGCCAGGGACAGCAGGCTGGCTGACCTGCAGCTCTCTGCTTTAGTTCTTCCTCAAAAGCCCCACCAGCAGCTCGGGAAGGGTTTGCAGACGCTCTGAACCGTCAGGCTGGACCCATGAGCTGACTGTGCCCCAGATCTGCTGCTCCCACACTGAGCCCGGCACTGCCACCGCCCCCGGGGCTGTCCCCACACCCGTCTGTGCCCCGGCAGAGCAGCCTGGAGCTCCGGGTGCGGGGCTGCACCCCGAGCTGTGCTGCCTTCAGCCCTGCCAGGAGCAGCACCCGCTGTGCCCTCCCCAAGGAACGGCACAAAGCAGAGCTGGAGCAGCCTGACACAGCCCAAACCACGCCAAGCACCAAAATCCCCGTCCCCTTCCAGCCGCAGCTCCCACCGGGTCCCGTCCATCCCCACGGGGAAGCGCACATTGCCCTGTGATCCCAGCCCGTGCCTACCATGCGGTGCCGAGCCGTGCCAGGGCAGGCTGAGGAGGGGCCAGAGCCCCCTGCCAGAGCCGCGGGGACCCGCGGGGAGCGGGCGGTGACACCGCGGAGCTGTCCCCGGCGCCGGGCGGTGACACCGCGGAGCTGCCCCCGGGGATGGCAGCGGCAGCTCCTCCGCTCCCCGGTGGGCAGGCGCTGCTCCCGGCCCATCCCTCCGGTGCCAGGGGGTGGATGGAGCAGGCTCCTGGCCGTGGGTGCCCGTGGCACGACGCGGGGCAGGTGCCCGGGGCAGCTCAGCTCGGTTCTGGCATCTGCCACAGCATCGCTTCTGCTTTTAGCACGCAGAGGTCACTTCCCATCGCTCTTCTGCTGCCTCAGCAGGGCAGGAAAAGCACCCAGCTGCACGGGACGCTGTGGAAAGCACCCTCCCTGCTCGCCATTTCCCTCTTGAAGGTGCCGGGGCCGGCCCTAAGAGCGCTTCTGCTTCTCCCACCGCGGTTTTTGGGGGTTGGGAAGGGAGTTTCCCATCCTAACGGGAACCGCGATGTCCCCACACAGCCCCTGCCGGCTCAGAGCCCCTCACAAAGCCTGTTCCTGGCCTTGGGAAACCACGGAGGAGCGGGAATTTCCCAGAGGAGGCTGATGGAGTGAGGACTCGATAAGGCCGAGCTGATAAAGGTTGGGATGCTCAGGAAGGTGCAGGCAGCGAGCCCTGGAGAGCATTTCTGTGACTCACCGAGGACCTGAGGTGCCGGATTCCCAGGAAAACCCCCGCTCCCAGCTCCCCAGCACGAGGGAAAGGTTAACAAACCATTGCAAACAACAAAGGGAACGCCCCAGGCAGAGCACTGGGGCAGCATCCCCCCTCCCAAGGGCACAGACTCCCCTCCACAGGATGCAAAACCCCTCCTGGCATGGGAAAAACCAGAGTTCTGCAAGGGAATTACCCACGAGGTTGTTGTCAGGCTCCCCATCATCCTTCCCCCYGGCAGCTGCTTTTCAGGCCTGACTGTACGAGGCAAATCAAGAAATAAAYGCCAGCTCCCATGCAGAGCTGGGAAAATCCATGGATTTCCCACAAAATCACGGCAGCTTTGGCGTGTGCTGGCGCTGGGCAGGGCAGGGTCCAGCTCCAAAGCCTCGGTCTGAGCACCGGGTGGGTGCCCTTGTGCTGCCACACAAACACGGGGCACACGTGGGGCTCGGGCTTTGCTTTGCCTGGGGCTGAGCTCAGCCCAGAGAAGCTGGAATTAAACCCAGCAGGAAAAAAAAAACCAGCAGGAAAACCCTCCTTGAGCAGGCTGGGAAAACTGCATATGGATTATTGGGATACTGATACGGGTCTGATATTATACAGATGCTGCTCCTCAGCATCCCATTCCCGAGTGGATTCAGGGTCTGGAGCAAGAGGTTTCTGGGACCTGCAGGTCACCCTGCTGCTCACCCCTTCTCCCTGCACATCCCAAACACTTGCCTGGAAAGGAGAGCAGAGCAGGGGGGATTCTCACAGAGACACCCAGCAGAGGATTGAGGAGCAGTGTCCTTTCCCCAGAGAGCAGAGCAGGGGGGATTCTCACAGAGACACCCAGCAGAGGATTTTAGGAGCAGTGTCCTTTCCCCAGGGGTTGTGAGGGTGGCTCCTGCAGGAAGCAGCAGGATCCTCTCGCTCCCTCATGGCCGGGGGGCAGAGCATCGGCAGCTCCATCAGCAGGAGCAGCAGAGCCCGGGGGAGCAGGAACGGGCCCGGTGCCGCGGGGCTGATCCCAAATCCTCCGCCTGCGCCGGGAGAACAAACGGCACCGCCCCAGCTGCTCCCCAAAGGGAACAAACAAACTGTTCCCGGTCCCCATCGGGGCTGGGACGCTGCCACCATCCCACGGGGCTCAGGGCACTCGTGGAGCGCGGTTGGAACAGATGGAAAAATCCCGGGATTCTCCCTTGGGAAGCTCCGTGCCCGCCCATGTGCAGAACCCGGTGTTTCCTAATTCCACATTCTCCAAGCTGGGACTGTCCCTTGTGCCCTGGGCTCGCAGGTCACAGCAAAGGACGGCTCTGAAGGGACAATTCAGTGGCCACCCCTCATGGCTGAAGCCATTCAGGGCCCTGCCTACGCTTGGGGAATATTTGGAAAAGTTCCTGCTGTTGTTTTCTCTAAACCCACCCAGCACCTCCAGCRGGGTTTGTGCAGCCRGGGGGGGATTTTTGGGAGCTTCTGCACGGAGGATTCCAGGGGGAAGCAGGAGGAGGCCGAGCCACAGCCTCAGGCAGGTGAGGAGCCACCCCAGGCAGAATTCCCAGAGTGTTCTGTGGTCCCCCTGGAGCCCCTCTGGATGTGCCCTGCCACCACAAGCTGCTCCTGGGGTGACAGTCCGGGGGGAATTAGGGGATACAGGGGATTTGGGGGAATTAGGAGGTGCAGGGGGGCTTTGGCAGAGCCCATGGGGTGAGGAACTGCTGCAGGAAAAGGGAAGGCAGAACCACAAGAACTTAACTCAACAAACAGGACCCTCATCCAGACTCCGGAGCCAAATCCCGCTGCCAGCCCAGAGCAGCAGGGATGCCCTGGAGAGATCACAAAGCCTGCAGCCCCCAAATCCTGCCCTGCACCCTGGGCATCCACCCCCGAACCCCCCGGGCTCTGCCTGCCGGGAGCGGGAGCTGCTGGTGGGCTGCAATCAGCAGCCATATGTCACCGAGGCTGAGGAACACGATGTCTTCTTCACGAGGGGTGAATCAGTAGCAGAGTCTGATATTCTTCTCCTCCTGAATTAATTAAGCAGCAATCTCGGGTGTCTTTGTCTTCCCAGCTATTATCTGCTCATCCCAACGGGAGGCAGCGAGGGAAGGAGCTCCCAGCCCTGGCTCACAGGCTCATTGCCTTTCCACACGTGGGGAGAGGGAGGTGGGGAGTGGGAGCTCACCTGGACTCTCACACCTCCACTTCCAGGTCAGGAGTTTCCCCCCTCAAAACCCCCTGGCATTTGTAGGGTCTCCACACCCCGGTGCTCCCCAGCTCAGCCCAAGGGGGGTCCCCGGGGCTGGGGGGTGCAGGGAGGGCAGCTCAAACCCCTCCCTCTGTTCCCCTTTTGCCTGCTTCACCTCCTCCCCTGGGATTGTGAAATCCTCCCGAGGAGATCCAAGGCACTTCACCAAACCCACGGAGGGGTTGGCTCTGGATTCCAGCTGGGGAAACTGAGGCAGCAATGAGGGGAAAGGTCCTGCCTGGGGAAATTCTGCCCGGGGTTCCATGTGGGGACAAATCCTCACAGAGCCCCAGGGGCTGACTGAGCCACGGTAACTGGAGCTGGAGGAGGGAGAAAGAAACCACATCCTCCCACTGGAGCTGAGCTGGATGCCAGGAGGGCTGGAGGGAGCTGGACGTGCCCCAGGCAGGGAGCAGAGCCTGGGCAGGGGACAGGAACCTTTCCTGACATCCCTGAGCCACCCCACAACGTCCCAAAGCCCTGTGTCCCCACAGGCCATGGCCAGCCCGGGGTGGGTGCTCGGGAACTGTGGGTTTCTCCCTGCTCCCTGTAAATCCCTCGGGCCCTGATATAGCCGCTGACCCGGGGGGAAGCTAAATTTAGCGGGATGAATCCCTGTGTGCCGAGGGCTGGTGCCCTTGAGGCAGCACAACAGCAGGGCTGGGGCTGGAGGGACAGGCCACCCCCAGGACACTGCGGTCACTCCCCTGCAGGGCCGGGACGAGGGACAGAGGCACGGAGAGAGGGGTTTGGAGCAGGGGGATCGGCACTTGAGGGTTGTGATCCCATAAAAACGGGTGGCTCGCAGCTCAGGAGCCGGCCCGAGGTGTGGCAGGGAGCCCCCCCTGCCTCCCCCCGTGCCCCCGGTGCCTCACAGGAGAAGCATCTGCTGCGGGAGGGGCACGGAGCGGGGCCGGGAGCGACGGACACGGGCAGCGGCGGCAGCTGCCGCTGTCACTTGCCGGGGGACACCGAGGGCAGCGAGCCCGAGCCGGGGCCGGCCCCGAGCGGGGTCCAGAGCGGGCCGAGCAGCCGCACTCGTGTGACACCAGCGACACCAGGGTCCAGCCCTCGGGGACGCGGGGAGCGCGGACGGCCGGACGGACAGAGGGACGGACGGACACAGAGACGGCCGGACAGACGGACACGCGGACAGAGAGACGCAGAGACGGCCGGACAGACGGACAGAGGGACGGACGGACACAGAGACGGCCGGACAGACGGACACGCGGACGCACGGACACAGAGACGGCCGGACAGACGGACAGAGGGACGGACGGACACAGAGGCGGCCGGACGGACGGACACGCGGACAGACGGACACGCGGCCAGCGGTTCCACCGCGGTAACGCCGCCCTCTAACGGCCACCGGCCCCGCCGCTCCCCCCGGTTCCCCCCCGGCGGGGTCCCGGCTGTCTTGCACCGGGGCTCACCGGCACCGGGGCTCACCGGCACCGGGGCTCACCGGCACCGGGGCTCCCCTGGACAGGGACTCACCCGCACCGGGCTCACCGGCACCAGGGCTCCCCTGCACCGGGGCTAGACCCGCACCGGGGCTCACCCGCACCGGGACTCACCCGCACCGGGCTCACCTGGACGTGCACCATGCCGCAGTCCCCGCAGTCCGTGCAGCTCCCCGGCAGCACCAGGCACAGCACCCCGCGCCCGCCCCGCTCCAGCTCCGGCCGCGCCGCCGGGGCCCGCGGGCCCCCGGGGATGCCGAGCCCCGCCAGCACCGGGCTGAGCCCCGCGGGGGCTGCGGGGGACAAAGCCCGGCCGCTGCTGGCCCCGGGGGCCCTCGCTGGTGGCTGTGGCCGCTAATTCCCGTGTGCCCGCCTCTCCSTGCCTGCCTGGCGGGTCACCAGCAGCAGATTAGGGAGATCAGGAGAAAGCTCCCCGCACGCTCCCGGCGCCGTGCGCCCTCCCTTGCTGCCGCCCCAACAGTGCCACCGGCACGCGTGCCGCCAGCACGGCCTCGTGGGGAGCGCCGGTACCGGCCGCRCCGAGCCSCCGGTACCGCGGGTGCGCCCCGAACGTGCAGCCCCGGGGCAAAGGAGAGCCGYGCTCCGTGCGGGGGTTCGGGATGAGGGATGCTCCCGGCCCTGGGGAAGGAGSTYCTGCAGCTCGGAGYTCCGTGGGACACAGGGCAGAGGGGATTTTTGGGATGTAGGGATGCTCCCAGTACACGGCAAAGGAGCTGCTGCAGCTCGGAGCTCTGTATGACACACGGGAGAGCAGATTTTTGGGATGCAGGGATGCTCCCGGCCCTGGGGAAGGAGCTCCTGCAGCCAGCAGCTCCATGAGACACGTGTGAGAGCAGATTTTTGGGATGCAGGGATGYTCCAGGCCCCCAGCAAAGGAGCTSCTGCAGCTCAGAGCTCAGTGCCTGCAAAGCAGAGGCAGCCCCGCAGCTCTTGGAGCAGAGAGAGCAGCCAAATTCTGGTTCCCAGAGGGAACCTGGGTGTGCCCAGCTCAAATTCCCAGAGTGTTCCGTGGTCCCAGTGACCCCCTGGAGCCCCTCTGGATGTCCCCTGTCACCACAGGCTGCCCCTGGGAGCAATCAGGGGTGCAGGGGGGAGGAWTTGTGTGTGCCAGGCTTTGGGCAGGGTCCACGGGGTGAAAAGGGAAGGCAGAACCGCAGGAACTTAATTAATTAAAAAAAAAAATTAAAAAGGGAAAAAAAAAATCACCAACAGCTGTTCAAAAAGCACTTGCTGAGAGTGAGGGAATCCCACGAGAGACCAATCCTCATGGAAGGGGTGGGAAAATTCAGCRTGAAATTTGTGAGTGTGGGGGGAAATGGCTCCTTCCCCGTGCACCCCCAAAGGGATGGCAAACAGGGAGGAGGTGTGGGATCCCWGGGGACAAGGCAGGGACGATGCCAAGCCCCTCCCTCCCTCCCTGGAGCCCATCCCTGAGGAAAAGGAGCTGCTTTGCTGCAGGCTGAGGGCTTCCTGAGGGCTCCTGGAAAACCAATCCGGCTCGGGAATATCGCCCGGCTCGTGTTTCTCTAAATAAGTTATTTTTCCACTGCCTCACAAAGGTGTTGYCTCTCTTCTTATTGCTCTTTGTGTCATATGCAGTTAATTATTCATCCCCTTTCTGTGGCTGCTCTGGGAGTGGACATGGATCTGCTCTGGAGGCTTCTGTGCCACTGGGATGGAGGCACTGGCCACGATCCCAGYGGGATTGGGATCCTTGCARGGCAGTGCCACAAGGACCCAGARCAGCCCACGAGGGAGAAATTTTGGCTGTAGATGCTCAAATGAACAACCTGATGCTCCTCCTCACTTAGTCCAGGTGGGATATTCCAGAAGGGAGGAGCAGGGAGTGCCAGGGAAGGGTTGGGGTGCCCTGATTTGGGGAGAGGAGATGCTGGGCAGCTCCTGTGAGTGACATTTTTATCCTCTGGGACCACATTCCCACATCCCTGCTGGAGCCTGCCTGGCCACCTCCCCATCCCAAGCTCTTCCAACTCACTGCTGGCACTCTCAGGTGAATTAAAAGCACAAAAAGAAGGATCCTCATTCCCCTGAGAGCTGCAGGGAGCAGCTTCAGGGTGTGGAACCCACCCCGGAGCTCCAAAGATCAAGGGGAGAAGCCAAGAGGGAAAATCCCCCCCTGGCTCCCAGAGCACCTCTCAGCTCCTGTCCCTCGAACTCAGCGTGTGCTAATTGGGCTGGTGCATAATTAATGGCACTAAACACTAGATGGAAACACCATCCTGCCCATCAGCCTGGCACGGGCTGSTTTCAAAATCACTCGGGATGGGACCAAATCGCAGCCTGAGCCCGGAGGTGCCTCTGGATGGAGGCTTTGGCCATAATCCCAGCACGACTGGGATCCTTGTAAAGCAGTGCCACAGACCCCAGAGCAGGCCATGAGGGAGAAATCTGAGGTACAGATTAAGATGATGTCCTCATATCCCAAACCCCTTGAGGTAAGATTAAGATGATGTCTCTCATCCTAAACCTCTCTAGGTACAGATTAAGATGATGTCTCTCATCCTAAACCTCCTGAGGTACAGATCAAGATCATGTCCTCACATCCTAAACCTGTCTAGGTACTGATTAAGATGATGTCTCTCATCCTAAACCTCTCTAGGTACAAATTAAGGTGATGTCCTCCTATCCTAAACCTCTCTAGATACAGATTAACGTGATGTGCTCTCATCCTAAACCTCTATAGGTACAGGTTAATGTCATGTCCTCCTATCCTAAACCTCTTGAGGTACGGATTAAGCTGATCCCCTCAGATCCTAAACCTCTCTAGGTACAGATTAA
>CADDXX010001212.1:48370-59043 GCA_902810485.1 Alauda arvensis | reverse complement strand
GACGCGCGGAGGGCGGGGCCGCCGCCGGTGATTGGCGGAGGCGGAGCGGAGCTGGGGACGGGGCGCGCCGCCTCCTGCCGAGCCGCTCGGCGCAGCGCGGGATGGGGCAGCGGCGGGCGCCGTTTCACCTTCCCCTTCTGCTTCCCCCTTTAAAACGCGTCATTTTATGGYCGTTCGCTTTTTTTGGAGTGTTTTTTCTCTTCCCCCGCGGGGGTGCGCAGAGGCCGCGGAGAGAGGTCGGCGGCCTCGCTGAGAGACTACGATTCCCATGAGGCTTTGCGGCACAACAGACCACAACTCCCGGCATCCCCCGCGGGCCGGGATAACGAACTTACGTTTAAACGCGTTTGAACTACATCTCCCRGCGTGCCTCGCGCGCGGGGTGCGCCCGGCCTCCTCCCCCTTTGCCCTGCGGCGCGCCGACAAACGTTCCGCGCACACGCAGCGCGGCCGGCGGAGGCGCTTCCCCCTCGGGAGAAGGCGGCGGCCGCGGGGGTCGGGGGAAGCGGGAGGGGCGGGGGGTGGGGGGGGTTCGGGAGGCGAGGAAATCCTCGGGGAGGTTCCCCGAGGGGAACGGCGGCAGCCTGGCAGGGCCCGAGCGCTGCCCGCGCTGGGGAGGGGATAGCGGGGCGGACCCGGAGGACATGGAAGGCGAGGGGGCCCCGTCATGGCGGGGGCCCGGCGGGGCCGTGCGGGAGCTCGGCCGCTCCTTCGGCCACTACAACCGGCACCTGGCGCGGCTGCAGCACAACCTGCGAGAGACCAAGAGGTTCTTCCGCGACGTCAAGTTCTCGCAGGGCCACCCGTTCGCCTCGGCCGGGGACGGCTCCCCCTCCGGCGGGGATGGGGGTCCCGGGGACGGCGGTGAGAGACGGGCGGGGCCGGGGAGGCCTCGCTGGGGYGGGGGGAGTGAGGGTGAGGGGTCTGTGAGGGTAAAGGGGACATTTCTGGCCGGGAGGGGTCTTTGGGGGATGTTGTGAGGGTTGCGATGCTGAGTGAAGCGTCCGATTTGGGGGGGCTGTGATGGGGGTCACAGGGCTGGGGGTGTCCGGGGGGTGTGAGAGGCTCTGTGCGGTGAAGGGAGGAGGGCAGGGCGGGATTTGGGATGGAAATGAGGGAAATATTCTTCTCCCGTGGGGTGGTGGGGCCCTGAGCGGGCTCCCCAGGGAATGAGCGTTTGGACCCCGCTCCCAGGGATGCGCAGGGTGGGATTTTTGGGGCCAGGAGCTGGATYCGTGATCTCCGTGCATCCCTTCCAYGATTTKGTGATGGGGACCCTCTCCCTCATCCCCACCTGCAGCTCCAGCCCTGCAGGGAGGGGGGATTCTGCACAGGGGGTTCCGCAGAGGGGATTTCGCAGGGGGGATCCCGCAGAGGCAGCGCCTGCAGAGGGCTGGGATGGAGGGGCTGGAATTCCCGGTTTGTCCCGGAGTTCCCCGGGAATTGCGGCCTCGTTCAGGGGCTCTCTGGGCATCTCTGGCTGCTGCTGCCAACCAGAGCCGCGGCTGGCACCTCTCCTGCCACGGGCAGCACTCGCTGTTTCCATGAGACTGTCCCGTTAGAGGAGCTCAGGGTGGTGGGAAACATCCGTGAAGGTTTCTCCATCCATCCCCCAGTTGCTCCTGAGGCATCTCCCTTGTCCAGGATCCTTGTCCCCTGCTTATCTTGCACTCCAAGTCGTGGTTTCACATTCAAAGTCTTTGAGTTTTTCTGTCTGTGCATAAAAAACAAACAAACAAAAAAAATTGGTTTTGGGGTTGATTTCCCCCTCGTGGTGCCTTGGGAAGGTTTTGGGAACACCTCGGGATTTTGGGAAGTGGCTGCTGCCCCTCTCACCAGGCTGGGTGGGGAATGAGCTTTTGGGAAGGGGCAGAGCCCTGTGAGSCTGTGATTGGAATTTGGGATTGTTTTGCTGTGGAGAAAGGAAGGATTTGGGGTGRGCTGAAGGAGCTGACAAGGAAAAAATGGAATATTTCCAAGGGATGGAGTGCCAGCACACAGGGAATGGCTTCCCACTGCCAGAGGGCAGGGATAGATGGGATTTTGGGAAYAAATCCTTCCCTGGGAGGGTGGGGAGGGGCAGGGATGGAATTCCCAGAGAAGCTGTGGCTGCCCCATCCCTGGGAGTGTCCCAGGCCAGGTTGGAGAGTGGATAAAGTGGAAAAAAAAAGGATAAAAAATGGATAAAATGGCAGCCTGGGATAGTGGGAGGTGTCCCTGCCCATGGGGTTGGACAATCCCTTCCTACCCAAACCATTCCAGGATTCCATGTGCTGGTTTAGATGGGATATTGGGAATAAATCCCTCCCTAGGAGGGGCTGGGATGGAATTCCCAGAGAATCCGTGGCTGCCCCACCCCTGGAATTCCCCCAGAGCCAGGCTGGGATCAAACCAGGATGGTGGAAATTGTCTTTTTTTTTTTTTTTTTTTTTTTTTTTTCCTGGGGAGGTTTTTAGGTGTCAGGAGCTTTAAGGAGTGCAGTTTTCCTTGGCTTTTCCCCAAAATCCTCCCTTCAGGTGGCACCAGAGCAGAGGAATTTTGTTTGGGGTGAGTTTTGTGTGGCACAGAGGGAGCTTGGCAGTGGAGTGGAGGGGACAGGACACRATTCCCAAAGAAACCTGGAAAAGAAAATGTGGATGTGTTGGAAACCAAACCAGATGGGAAGGGTTTGCTTAAAAGAAGGATTTCCCAAGGAGCTTCAGAGGGTGGAATTTGGCTGCTGGAATGGGAATGAATTGGGTTTTCTTTTCTCCTGGAATCAATCAATCCTCTGTGCTGATATGGAAGTAAAAGTGAGACTTTATTTAGAATTTCTTTAGAATCAGACTGCTCTGGGTTGGAAAGGACTGAAACCCCACCCAGTCTCACACATTSCAGGCTGCTCCAAGCTGGTTTTGGACACCTGATGTTGATACAAATGCAYTGAGATTAAATCTTGTGGTGGTCAAAGGCAGCAGCTGGGAAATGGCCGGAATCCTTGGAAAACCCCTCAGCACTGGCAAAAACAGGCTCTGGAGAGTGGGATAAGGGCAAGTGAGGCCATCAAAGTGCAGGAAAAGGGATGAGTCAACGCTTGGAACTTGGTGGAGATGCCACAAATCCCAGCTGAGGTTGTTGTGCCCAGCTTTGAGGGGAGCTTGGAGGGGGATCCTGGTGAGAGGCGCCCTTGTTCCGTGGACAGGCCTCCTTTCATGGCAGGAATTCATGGGATGTGCACACCCTGGGGCTCCCTGCGGCCCCTTTTGAAGTGTTCATCACATGGCCCTTCCCAGCACGGAGCTGGGATGGAGCTGGGATGGATCTGGGATGGAGCAGCTGCTYCGACCCCTGGCACTGCCCCTGTGGCCATGGGGATGGCACTGCATCCCTTTGGGACGTTCTGATCCCAATTTTTGTCAAGACTCTCCCAGCCTGGAGCTGATCATGGGGTGTGGAAACATGGGAAAGGGGTTTGAGGCACAAATCCTGGACAAAAGATGGATTGGGAGGACCATGGGAAAGGTGTTTTAACCCTGGATCCAGGATGGAGCTGCTGCCATGGGCATGGGGATGTCACAGCATCACTTTGGGAAGTTCTGACCCCAATTTTTTTGGGTCCCTCCCACCCTGGATCCGTGTCTGTGCTGATCATGGGGTGTGGAACCACAGGGAAGGTGTTTCAAGCACAAATCCTGGAGAAAAGATGGATTTGGGAGGACTTTGGAGCAGTTCCCCAGTGGCCMAAGGAGCTCCAAGAAGGCTGGCAAGGGAATTCTCACATGGATAAGGGGATTGAGCTGAAAGAGGGAAGGTTTAGATGGGATACAGGAAGAAATTCCTCTCTGTGAGTGTGGGGAGGCCCTGGGATGGAATTCCCAGAGAATCTGGGAGTGTCCAAAGCCAGGCTGGAGCAGCCTGGGGTACTGAGGGTGTCCCTGAATGGAACAGGATGAGCTTTAAGGTCCAACCCAAACCATCCCAGGATTCTGTTTCTCCACCCACATAAATAATCCTTCAGTAATTCCAGTCCAGCTGCTGTATCCCCGTGATTTTTTTGGGGGATATTTTTGCTGGACTGAAGGATCCACAAATTCCCAGGCTGCCTGGAAGGAGGGGAGGGAGCTCTGCTGCTTCTTTTCCCTTCAGAAAGCTCAGCAGAGAAAAGGCTSTGCCTGTGCAGCCCTCCCTGAATTGCCTTTTTCATCCTCCAGAGCCTGAATCCCAGGAGAGGCTCCAAGGAATGTCCCCAGATCAAAGCCATCCTTCATCCTGCACATGAAGGCTCAAATGTGCAATTTGTGGGATTTTTTTTTTCCCCAGATCCTTATCTTTTGTGAGCTCCTGGTCAGCTCCCAGCCCTTTGGTCACTTGATGTGGCTCTTGAAAGGCTTGTTTGGAACACAAATTCCAAAAAAAATCACACTTCAGGGAGAGATTCCTCCCTGAAACCATTCCCAAACTCGGGRTTTGGGGCTCGGGATTGGGGTTCTGTGGGGCAGAGGGGCAGTGCTGAGGCACAAAGAGGGTTTTTCCCTTTAGTTTTGGGGTGGAAAAACTCCTCCAAAACCCTGTTTCTGTTTCCAGCTGGAAGATTTGAGGGGAAGGCAGACCTTGGGCAGGGTTTTAAAGAAGCTTTAAGCCAGTCTAAGACTACACAAAATGCCCCAAATTTGGCTGATTTGAATGAAATTGAGTGGTTGAGCTGTCAGAGTGAGGAGCAGGATGTGTTGTAGGATCTCTTTAATGGGGTTTGGCATGAGGGGAGGATCCTGGGGGAGGGGAGGGATCTTGTTTTGGGCTGCCAGGAGATGACTCATGAGAAAAGGAATTTGAACAGCACCTTCCCTGTRAAATCCCTGCTGCTCCTTCCAGTACCAGGGCAATCCTGGTGGCCTGCAGCTCTCAAGCTGGGATTTTTAGTGGTTCTGTGGGTTTGGAGAAGAGATGGATGTGGCAGGACCTCAGGAGAAGTTCTGATCCCGCTTTTTGTTGGGTCCCTCCCACCCTGGATCTGTGTCTGTGCTGATCACAGGGTGTGGAACCACAGGGAAAGGTGTTTTAACCAGAAATCCTGGAGAAAAGATGGATTTGGGAGCACCTTGGGAAAGGTATTTTAACCCTGGATCCTGGAGAAAAAATGGATTTGGGCGGACCTTGGGAAAAGGTGCTTCAACCACGGCTCCATTTCCCATTTAACCTCATTCCTGTGCCCAGGAATTTTTGTATTCCTGAAGCACAGCACATCAGGGATTTGTTTGTGCCCATGTTTTTGGGGCTGTCAGAGTCATTCTGCTGCTGTGCACGAGGCTAGCACTGCATTTAGCTCTTCCCAAAGCTGGATTTAGGACTTTTGGCAAAGAAAAGAGGAGCTAAGCTCAGCCCTGAGCCGGAATTAGCACAGCCAGGTGAGGGCAGGGAGTTGTTCCATCCCACTGACCTCGGAATTCTTCATCCCTGATACTGCAGAGGGAAGATGAGTTCATGAGGGTGGTGRCAGCGAGCTCTGGAGGAGATGCAGATGTTGAGAAATTTCCTTTTCTCCTCCCCAAACCAACCCCTGGGGAGCTCTGCCAGCTCGGGGAAGGCRTTCATTTATTGTTGGAGTGGCGAGGGAGGGACATTTGTGGGGTCTGGGGGAGGTTTGTGGTGTCTGAGGGACATTTGTGGTGTTTGAGGGACGTTTGTGAGGGTCTGCAGGAAGTTTGTGGTGTCTGAGGGATGTTTGTGGGGGTCTGGGGGAAGTTTGTGGTGTCTGAGGAAAGTTTATCATGTTGTTCGTGGGGTCTGGGTGAAGTTTGTGGGGTCTGAGGGATGTTTGTGGGACATTWGTGGTGTCTGAGGGACATTTGTGGTGTCTGAGGGACGTTTGTGGGGGTCTGGGTGAAGTTTGTGGTGTCTGAAGGATGTTTGTGGGACATTTGTGGGGGTCTGGGTGAAGTTTGTGGTGTYTGAGGGACATYTGCAGTGTCTGAGGGACRTTTGTGGGGGTCTGGSTGAAGTCTGTGGTGTCTGMAGGAAGTCTGTGGGATGTTTGTGGTGTCTGAGGGCCCTCTGTGGACTGTGAGGGAGTTGTGTGTGTGTGCCAGGCWGTGTGGCCGCAGTGTCCCCCTGTCCCTGAGCGCTGTCCCCGTTGCAGGYCCCAGCCCGGTGTCGTTCCCACCGCACGAGGAGGAGCAGCTGCAGCGCTCGGTGAGCTGGCGGCCCTGCCTGCTCATCCTGGGCCAGAGCTGCGGGGCCAAGAGCCAGCTGCTCAACACCCTGCTGGGCCAGGAGCTGCTGCCACTGCCCCGGGSTGRCACCGAGGAGCTGCTGCCACYRCCCASGAGTGACACTGAGGAAACGCTGCTYGTCACCGAGGCTGGCACCGAGGAGCTGCTGCCTGTCCCTGCTGCTGGCRCTGAGGAAACACTGCCCRTCCCCACGAGTGACACTGAGGAACTGCTGCCTGTCCCTGCTSYTGGCACCGAGGAGCTGCTGCCACTGYCCAGGGCTGGCACTGAGGAAACACTGCCCRTCCCCAGGAGTGACACTGAGGAGCTGCTGCCTGTCCCCAGGGCTGGCACTGAGGAGCTGCTGCCCATCCCTGCTCCTGGCACGGAGGAGCTGCTGCCTGTCCCCAGGGGTGACACCGAGGATGTGCAGCCTGTCCCTGCTGCTGGCACCGAGGAAACACTGCCCATCCCCACGAGTGACACTGAGGAGCTTTTGCCCGTCCCTGCTGCTGACCCCGAGAAGCTTTTGCCCGTCCCTGCTGCTGACCCCGAGGATCTGCTGCCCGTCCCCAGCGGTGACACCGCGGATCTGCAGCCCGTCCCCGTCCCTGTCCCCGAGGAGCGGTGCCGGCGCCGCCGCGTTCGCTTCACGCACGGGCCCCGGACGCGGCTGAGCCTGGCCCTGCCCGGGCAGTACGAGCTGGTGCAGGCCCTGGCAGCTCACAGCGGCCACTGGGACACCATCCCCGAGCAGGACCTGCAGGTGCCCGGGGACGCCGAGGACCCCGCGCAGAGGGTGGCGGAGCTGGAGGTGGTGCTGCCCCACGCCCTGCTCAAGGTGGGGCTGGCACCACTGCTGGAGGGTGTGGGGAGCCCGGGGTGGCACTGCCACTGTCCCCTGGGGAGCCCGGGGTGGCACTGCCACTGTCCCCTGGGGAGCCCGGGGTGGCACTGCCACTGTCCCTGCCCCGTGGGAAGTGTCCTTTAGCGCCCTGATAAATGAATTCCCAAATTGTCCCTGCCCTGCTCTGTAGGGAAGTTGGGGTGGCACTGCCACAGCCCTGTTCAACAAATTCCCATGCTGGCTCTTTGCTGTGACRCTTGTCCTGAGTTTTGTCCTAAAACGCCAAGGATTTGGTCCAAAATAAGGAACTTAGAGTTGTCCAGGGATCAGCCTTGTCCTAAACTGGGCTAAAACCCCAAGGATTTGGTCTGAAATAAAGAATTTGGAGTTAGGGATCAGCTTTTCAGGCRAGACTCCAAATCTGCTTTGAAGAATTCCCATTTTTTGCTGCGTGAATGAATTCCACAGCATTTTTTCCACAGGAAAAAACCTCCCCAAACCGTCCCCTTTTCTATTTTCCCCAGGAAGTGGACATCGTGGTGGCTCCATGCCGGGGCTTCCAGTCAGCTGAGGCCACCCTGGCCGAGCTGGTGAACCAGGTGCTGCCCGTGGTCACCTTCGCCATCGGCGCTCCCCAGCTGTCCCCCTCGGACCAGGCAGAGCTGCGCGAGATCAAGGACAAATTCTCCCTCCCCATCTTCTTCCTGCGAGTCCCCGAGCCCGGCACCGAACCCACCTCACCCAAAAACCCCAGCCAGGCCAAATCCCAGCTGCACCAGCAGCTGCTGGAGCTGGGATACCTGAACCCCTCCAGCCCCTGCGGCTGCGGCGCCGCCRGCTCCTCGGTGCTGGTGGAGCAGCTGGAGAAGCTGCGGCTGCTGAGCTCCTTCTCCAGGCAGGTGCTGCAGCAGCACCTGGTGGGGCTGGCCACGAGGCTGAGCGAGGTGCACGGGCGCTGCCTCAACATCTTCATCAACCAGGCGTTCGACATGCAGCGCGACCTGCAGATCACGCCCAAGCGCCTGGAGTACACGCGCAGGAAGGAGAACGAGCTCTTCGAGTCGCTCATGGGCATCGCCAACCGCAAGCAGGAGGAGATGAAGGACATGATCGTGGACACGCTGGGCTCCATGAAGGAGGAGCTGCTGGAGGACGCCGCCCACATGGAGTTCAGAGGTGGGGCACGGCCCGTGGAGGGGTTGGGGTGGGGAGGGAGGTTGGGGTGTGGTTTTGGAGGGGGTGGATGGAGTGGTGGTGGTCTTGGGTGAAATGGTCTTGGGTGAAGTGGTCATAATTGTGGATGAAATGGTCATAATTGTGGTTAAAATGGTCATAATTGTGGATAAAATGGTCATAATTGTGGATAAAATGGTCATAACTATGGATAAAATAGCAATAGCATTGGATGAAATGGTCTTGGGTGGAATGGTCATAATTGTGGGTGAAGTGGTCATAATTGTGGATAAAATGGTCATAATTGTGGTTAAAATGGTAATAGCATTGGATGAAATGGTCATAATTATGGATAAAATAGTAATAGCATTGGATGAAATGGTCGTGATTGTGGATGAACTGGTAATAGTTTTGGATGAAATGGTGGTAATTGTGGATAAAATAGTAATACGGGCTAAAATAATTGTAGATAAAATGGTGATAATCGTGGATAGAATAATTAATAATATTGGGCAGRATCGTGATTATAATCTTGGATAAAATGGTAATAATTGTGGAGGAGATAAACAGGCTTTTAGAACAGCCTGTGGAGCAGTTTGTGCATCCCTCAGGCTCTGTTTGCCCCTCTCCCCTGCAGACATCATCATCCCCGAGAGCGGCGAGCCCGTCAGCTCCAGGGACATCAAGCGCTGCATCCAGCAGATCCAGGAGCTGATCATCTCCAGGCTGAACCAGGCCGTGGCCAACAAACTCATCAGCTCCGTGGATTACCTGCGGGAGAGCTTCGTGGGCACCCTGGAGCGCTGCCTGCACAGCCTCGAGGAGTCCTGGGAGGGCGGCGTGCTCCCGGCCCGGGGCACCGACAGGGGCAGGGAGGGCTCCGTGCACATCACCAGCAACTACCTGAAACAGGTACAGCACCTGCAGCTGCCTGAGACAGGTGTGGGGGACACAGCTGGGGTATGGGGGACACAGCTGGGGTATGGGGGACACAGCTGGGGAATGGGGAAACAGCTGGGGAATGGGGAAACAGCTGGGGAATGGGCACATCACCAGCAACTACCTGAAACAGGTACGTCACCTGCAACTACCTGAAACAGGTGTGGGAGATACAGGGGAATGGGGGACACAGCTGGGGAATGAGGGGTCTGTGCACATCACCAGCAACTACCTGAAACAGGTACAGCACCTGCAGCTACCTGAAACAGGTGTGGGGTGATCCAGGGGGATAGGGAACAGCTGGGGAATGGGGGAACAGCTGGGAGTTCCCAGCTGGCAGAATTCCCATTTTTTCCCCCTCTTTTCCCTGCTTTTCCAGATCCTGAATGCAGCTTACCACGTGGAGGTCACCTTCCACTCGGGCTCCACAGTGACCAGGATGCTCTGGGAGCAGATCAAACAGGTATGGGAAATTGGGATTCCCTTGGAAAAGGGGATTTTGGAGCAAAGAATCCTCTCAGCTGCTCCCTAAATCCCCCTCTGGCTGTTTAATCCTGGGCATTTCCATGCCTGGAAGTGCCCAAGGCCAGGTTGGATGGAGCTTGGAGCAGCCTGGGGTGGTGGAATGGGGTCAGATTTCAAATCCTTTCCAATCCAAACCATKCTGGGATTGGCAGGGTTCCCATCCAGAGGGGACTGAGCACGATCAAATCAGGGGGAGGTGTTCCCAAAATCTTTCTGCTGGGCCAAGGTGTGGAAATTGCAGGTGTTGGATGCAGCATATGCAGCATTTCCTGTAATTAGTGGGTGATTAAATGGCTCYGGCTCAGCCTTCATTAGGAAGCTCAGGATTGCAGGTGCTGCACGCCTGGGGTGGATCCAGGGGGAATCTGGGGTTTGTTCCCACCCTGAACTGGGATTGTTTGAGGGAAAATCCTGTTCTTGCTCCTCCATCCCAGGAGGGGATGAGCTTCCAGCTCAGAGCAGGAATTTCAGGAGGATTGGAGCTGGAACAGCCAGAAACTGAAACCAGATCTGAGGGGAGAAGAGTGAATTGTCCTGAATCAAAATCCCACAAAGAAACCTCATTTCCCAAAAAAGCCAGGAATTCCCAAGTGCTCCAAATCATTCCTTTACTCCTCTTGGAGATGAAGAACCCTTTAAAAGAGGTATTAGCTTTCAAATGACTRTTTAATAAATAGAATTAAATATTCCAGAAATGTAATTATTTAACARATTTTACTAAAATGAAATCTTTAATAAATATGAAATTAGATATTTAATAAATAAATTTAAAATGAATAGTCAATAAATGTCATTACATTAAATATTCAATAATTGTCATTAAATTGAATAGCCAATAAATATAGTTAAATTAAATAGCCGATAAATATAGTTAAATTAAATATGCAATAAAAATTAAATTATTGACTGAATATAATTAAATATCAATGAAATAGAATTATATATTAATGAAATAGAATTATATATTTAATAAATATTGTTAGACATGTAATAAATATCAA
>CADDXX010001212.1:0-24015 GCA_902810485.1 Alauda arvensis | reverse complement strand
TTTCCCCCCCCATTTCCCCTCACCCCTTACCCCAAACCCCCACCCCCCCCCCCATTTCCTTTCACACCTCACCCCAAACCCCCATTTCCCCTCACGCCTCACCTCATAACCCCCATTTCCCCTCATTTCCCCTCACACCTCACCCTAAAATGCCATTTTCCTCCCCATTTTCCCCATCCCTCACCCCAAAATCCCCATTTTGCCCCCATTTCCCCTCACCCCTCACCTCACGGGCCTGCCTCTCCCCGCCTCCCTCAGAAGTGCACCCGCTGCTGGGCGTGAAGGGCGATGGTAAATCCAAGAAGAAGCAAGCAGGCAGGCCCAAAGGATCAAAAGGTAAAGACAAAGATTCTCCATTTAAACCGAAACTCTACAAAGGGGACAGAGGTTCTTTACCTCTGGAAGGAGCGGCCAAGGGGAAAGTGCAGGCGGAGCTGGGCCAGCCCCTCACAGGTAAGGAACCGCTGTCACCTCCTCGGTGGCCTCGCTTTGTCACCCCCTGACTCTCGCAGGCCTCGCTCGCTCCCCCAAAACCCTCCTCGCTCAGCTGCTGGCAGGGAAAGGCAAAATCRGATTTTTTGGGGGTGTTTTTATGGGTTTTTTTTGGTGGGAAATTGGAGTAAAATCGAGTTGTGCGTGTGGGGAAGGCGGGGAAGTCGATTCCCCTCTGCTCCACGTGGGTGCTGAGCTGTTGGGAAGTGAAAATTAGTTTAATTCCTTCAATTGTCTCAATTCCTTCCCCTCAGCTCCTGCAGAAATTATAAAATATCTTGAGTTTTGGTTGATTTTGAGGGGAAAATGAAGGATTCTGCAGTTTTGTGGGTGCTGAGCTGTTCCKAAATTAAAATTCGTTTAATTCCTTCTCCCAGCTCCTGCTGGAATCAGAAAATATCCAGGTTTGGGGTTGATTTTTGAGGGAAAATGGGAGAAAGCAGGAGAAATTTGGGATTTTCCTCCTTCAAAATTGCTGCAAATAGGGAAAAATTGGGATTTTTCACCCTTTTTTTGCCATGTTTTGCTGTCTCTCAGAGCAGGACACTTCTGTTGAGTCCCAACCTGAGTCTCAAACATTTCCCATTATCCAAATTTCCTTTTTTTATTGGGAAAAGCTCCTCCAGGCCCAGCCCAGAGATCACAATTTTGGCTGCAGTGATGATTTTTTTCAAAGATTTTAATCCAGAACTCAGGCTTGGGATAGAAACCAGCTCCAAAGTTGGATTTGATGGATCAAATTTTGCATTTCCTTGATTCCAGCAGCTGCTGCYGTGGATTTTAGGCTTGCCAGGAATGATTTATTCCCTCCTTTCCTCCCCTTCTTGCGCAGCTCCTTGGTGTTTGCTTGTCCTGACCCTTGTTATTGCCAGGAATTTGTGATGGAAAAACTTTGGGGGATGTTCTCTGGGAATGTTTCTGCCTGGAAAAATCCAGGGTTTTTGGAACAGCCAGGAGCATCCTCGGGGGTGGGCTTTGGGAGCTGCTGGGGTGGGATTTGCCTCAGSGAGGGGAGGAATTTTGGGGGGATTTTCCAAGATTTTAGGGTGTTTTCAAGGATGGCAGGGATCACCTGGATCCTCACGAGGCTGGCTTGGAGATCATTAATCTCRTGTTAATTATCGCTTTCATCACTGCTAATTAATATTATTAACAACAGAAGTGAGAAAGGATCATGGCCTGGAAGCTGAGAATGCCAATCCTTGGCTTCCAAGCTGGATCCTTGGATTTTCCATGTTGGAGGGGCTGGATGAGCAGGGGGTGCTCTCAGAAAAACAGTCAGATTTTTAATTAACACTGCATTTTTTATCAACATTGAATTTTTAAATAGCCATTAATTACCAGGGTGGTGCTGGCTGTAACTTTGTGCTCAGCTGCTGTTCCTAAGTCCTTGTTTTCTGTGGARCTTGGAGTCACCTCCTGGCTGGGAAATCCATTCCCAATCCCTCTGGAATGTTCCAGATCCAGCAGCAGAGCAGCCCAACTCCTCTCCTGGTTTTTCTGCTTCTCCCCCTCCTCTCCCAGCCCYGTTTGGAAGGATTTGGGTGTGGATTTGCTGTTGGTGCAGGGAACTCTGAGATTTATTTCCCTGCTTTTGGCTTGGGATGAGATTCCTGAGGCAGGCTGGGAATTTGTTTTCCTCACAAGTTGGTTTAGGCTGAAATTCCACTTGGTTTTCCCATCAGCTGGAGGTGGCAGAGCTCCCTAAAATCTGCTTTTTTAGGCTTTGCTGCCTGTGCTGGTTTGGAGGTGTTTTCAGGTTTGGGATGAGGGGAAATAGGGAAAATTTTCTGCCTGGAATGATGAGGAATTCCCAGAGGAATCCCTGGAAGTGTCCAARGATTGAGGTTGGAGCATCCTGGGATGGTGGGAGGTGTCCCTGCCCATGGAATGGGGTGAGGTTTAAGGTCCTTTCCCACCCAAACTGTGGCATTCCATGAAAATCCCTATTCCCATGGAATTCCTGACCTCCTGTAAGCCCTGACCTGGGAGGATCCAGTGGATCCCAGTGYTGGGATCTCTGTAGGAGCCACATTGGGAAAGAATCCATCCCTTGGCTCTTCCCAAACACACAGAATTCCCTGGAATTCTCTCTTTCCTTTCTTCTCTTTATGCCTGGTACCTAAAAATTCCCAACATTTTGGGCTGCCAGCTTTTCCTCATTGTTCCAGCACATTCCAAATTCCATGGGAATTTGGATCCAGACTCCCTTTTCCCATCCTGGATGCACGGAGTGGGAATTCCCTGAGTTTCTGCAGGAACCAACCTGGGGCTGCAGCAGCTGCACAGGCAGAGTTTTCCTGAAAAAATCTTTGGGATTTCCATGTGGGAGCTGCATGCCTGGGACTGGGATTCATTCTCCTGTGCTGACAGTAAATGTTCAAATCAGATTTTTTGTGTTAAATCAGCTTTCAGCCTAAAAAAAAAAAATCCAATTTCATCATTTTTACAGTTTAGAATAAAATCCTCTGCTCTGGGTTCACCCACACTTAGGTGGGGCTTGATTTCCTTGCSTTTTGCTCAGAAATTTTGGGAATTAGAAATCATTTGGCACCAGGTAAGTTTGGGCATAAAGAATTTCTGCTTCTCCCAGAATCTCGAACAAATCCCAGAGCTGTCCACCAGCAGCCTCTTGGTGCTGAAATTTTGGGTTTTAGCTACAAAATCTCACCCTCTCCCATTTTTTTTTCCTGCATTTCCCATTTTTTTCCCCTTGCATTTCCCATTTTTTCCTGCTCCATCTGGGGCTCTCTGCTTCCTGGGAGCCTCCGGGTGGGGCTGGACACTCATTTTTTCCCATCTCTGCTCTCTTTAGCAGGTGGTGCAATCTCAGAGTTGCTATGAAGACTCTCCCCTTCTCTCCCTGTCTCCTTTCCTCTCTTGGCTCCCCAGCGTGGAGACGCTGGGATGTCTCAGTCAGGACTGGCACAGACTGAATTCCGTGGATTCAGGGAGTGATTTGGGGCAGGAATGACTCTGGAAGAGGGAGCAGCCTCCGTGCTCCTGCTGCCTCTCCGTGGATCAGGCACAGCTGGCACTGGACTGAGCTCCAGCTGGGAGTTTTGGGGACAAATCCCYGTCCCCAAAGTGACCTCAGCCCCTGCCCTGCCACTCCAGAGCCTCTCCACCTTTATCTCCCAAAAATCTCTCATCATTCCCGGATGGAAGAACAGCCCCAGAGTGGGAATTTGGATTSCTGACTGTGTCCTGCTTTTCCTGCTGGCAATTCCCATCTCGCTGGGCCCAGCTTTTCCCTGGCTGACAGGACCAGGGCAGAGCTGCTGATCCCAGCCCAGATTTTCAGGAATTTCCAGTGGGATGTGAGGAGCTGAGGCCCCTCTGGAATCTGCCTTGGTTTTGTGTTTATTTTTCCCRCTCTGCCCGTGGCAGAAGGAGCAGCTTTAGATAAAAATCTCCTTTTCCAATGGCTTTTTTTTCCCCCCAGTTTGTGATTCCCAAAGCTCTGCTGGAGTTCCCTCCTGTCCTTTCCAGTGGTTTTGTTCCTTCTCTTCCCTGGGAAATGCTCCTCCAGGAATTTCCAGGCTCCTCCTTCACTGGGAGATAAATTAAAACCAATTTTATTTTTTTCTCTCGGAACTGAAACAGAACTTTTCCRAAGGGTTTCTGGTTTTCCCACTTCCAGGTTAAAAATGGAAGCTGGCAGCTCATTCCCAACCTTTCATTCCTTCAGGATTTCCTGCAGGAATGGGAATGGCACTTCCCCTGTCCAGCACCCACAGCCTGGCACCTCTCATCCCACACCAACATCCTGATAAAAGGAAATTTCATTCCTAAATCCCTTTGTTTTTCCCAGCCTTTGGAGTTTCATGGCTCTCAGTGTTCTCAGTGTGTGGAATTTTTGGGATTATCAGGAGGTATTTAAATTTCCTGGGTGTCCTGCAGACATTAAAAGCAGGAAGGGAATTGCAAAGTGAAAAATCTGCAGCCAGAGCTGTGCAGATAAAAAAAACCAATGAGGAGAGAGAAAACATTTGGAAATCAGAGGTTTTGAAATTCTTCAAAACTTGATGTTTTCATTCCCRGCTTTGGGGACATTTGGGTTCATTTCGGGAAATTTATGACCACGAGTGTAAAATTATTTTTTTTTGTTGTTCTTTTTGCTTGTGGGGTGACTCTGCTGTGCCAAACCCACCCTGGGGGCTGGGCCTGAGCCCCAAATTCAGAATGCACAGCCCAGGGCTCTGCAGGTTGGATTGAAGCAAGGAATTCACCCCAAACTCAGCCTTCCCTCTGTACAGTGTAAATGCCCTGCCTGTGTTCATTCCTATCCCTCTCTGATTTCCTGCTTTGTTTCCATCCTTATTTTATTTTATTTCCCAGTTTATTCCCATCCTTATTTTATTTCCTGCTTTATTTCCATCCTTCTTTCCTGCTTTATTCCCATCCTTTTTTTCTGTCCTGGTTATTCCCATCTTTATTTTATTTCCCAGTTTGTCTCCATCCTCATTTTATTTCTGGCTTTATTCCCATCCTTGCTTTCTGTCTTGGTTATTCCCATCTTTATTTTATTTTATTTTATTTTATTTTATTTTATTTTATTTTATTTTATTTTATTTTATTTTATTTTATTTTATTTTATTTTATTTCCCACTTTATTCCCACTTTTATTTCTCACTTTGTTCCCATCTTTCTTTCCCAATTTGTTCCCATTCTTATTTTATTTCCTGCTTTGTTCCCACCCTTCTTTCCTGCTCCATTCCCATCCTTGTTTTATTTCCTGCTTGTTCCCACCTTTTATTTTATTTCCCGATTTGTTCCCACCTTTTATTTTATTTCCCAATTTGTTCCCATCCTTATTTTATTCCCTGGTTTTGTACAATATTGGATCAGCTCCTGCCGTGGTGGTGGTTCTGTGTTTGTAAATAAAGAGGTACCTTCCATTTCCTAAAATCCACGGGTAGATCTTGGCTTTTCCATGGAAAAGTTGGGCGTTTCTGTCGTGCTGGAATTTGGGAATCTTTCCAACACGCCGTGTTTGGGGTTTTTAGAGCRTTTTTGGTTGGTTTTATTGAAGGGAGAGGAGTAAAAACCCAAACCCTGAGTGCTCAGAGAATGGAATTCCCAGAGAATCCRTGGCTGCCCCGTYCCTGGAAGTGTCCCAGGCCAGGCTGGATGGGSTTTGGAGCACCCTGGGATTGTGGGATTGGTGGGATTTAARGTCCCTTCCCACCCAAACCAGTCTGGAATTCCCAGATCCTCGAGTGCACTCGGAGCCAGGCTGGGAATGGGGATCTGGGGGTGGAAAATCCTCCTGGAGCTTTGGGAATTCTTCAGTTGAATKTAAGGAGTGTGGGGAAGGGAAATAGGTCTGGATGTTCATTACTTGCAGAAGAACTTGGCAAACCCARATCCCTGTGGGAATCCAGGGATGCCCATCAGGAGACTCTGATTGTGGGATGCCTTTTCCATAAAACTGGGGTCAAAATAGAACTGGAGAGGGAGTTMCTCCATCAAAAAACCTGGATTTTCCAGGGAAGAACACTTCAGCAGTGCATTATTTTTTTGGGGGGGGATGCTTGAGCCACCCTGTGGATCCCACCGGGATCTCTTGAGTGTTTTCCTGGGATGGCAGCGTGGGAACCATTCCTGTGGATCCATCAGTGGAGGTTTTGGGGTCGGATCCCTTGGGAATRAGGGAGCTCTGGGAGCTCTCCCAACTCCTGTGGCTCCTTCCAAGACTGGGAATTTTATCCAGAGCCTCACCTGGAGCTTCCAGTGTCTCTTCCACAGCTTCCAGAGCCCAGGATTTGCTCRGCCTTCCCTGAGGGTTCTTCCTTGGAATGTTTGGGGCTGTTGTGCCCCGGCTGTGACATCACAGCTGCTCCCATGGGAACAGCTCCAGGCCCTGCTGTGGGCACAGAGTGACCAGAGCCAAACCAGCTCAGAGCACCCTGGATTCTCATGGATCAGCCCAAATAGAGGTTGGAATGTTGGGGTTGGATTTAGGGAGTGCTCCAGACTCTGGGATGTGTTTGTATGTCAGGATTGGATGGGGCCTCCATGAGGAATTGGGATTTYGGAATTTCCTCTTGTTCCACAGCGTTATTTGGGAGGTCCCAGCAGGAATTCTTGCTGGAAATTGAAAGTTTAGTGGGAAAATGAAACTGGAGCAGCTCCTTTTCCAATGGAAATCCATCTAAACCAAAGTCCATGTCAAATAACAGGGGAAGCCTTACAGTGAGGGGAGAATTTCACTCTTAAATTGCCAAACACACCCAAAACTGCTGGAATTTGGCAGAGTTGGATTGGATCCWATGGATCAGAACATCCTGCTGTCCTGTTCAGAGAACATTCCCGATGGAATTCCTGGAATTCCCACCCTGCAGGACCCAGTAACGCCCTGCTGTGTCTTTTTTAGTTGTGCCACCAGCTCCACATCCCAGGAGGATTTCCCCGGGTGGAAGGATCAGATCTTGRTGGGATGTCCGAGACATCCCGAACAATCCGCAAGCTTGACGGGATGATCCCGGAGGGTTTGGAGTGCTGAGCCCCGACTCAAAAAACACCCGGAGGAGATGGAGCTGAGCCCCAGCGTGGTGATCTTGCTGTGTGCCCTGTGCATTCCAGCGGTGCTTGCCTTGGGATCGGGATCGGAGCTTCCCTCGGGATCGGAGCTGCCCTCGGGATCAGAGAGTCCCTCAGGATCGGGATCGGGCTCAGAGCTTCCCTCAGGATCGGAGATTGCCCCGGCACCGGGACCAGGCTCGGAGCTTCCCTCGGGATCAGAGAGTCCTTCGGGATCAGAGATTCCCCCAGGATCAGAGGTTCCCCTGGGATCAGAGGTTCCCCTGGGACCGGGATCAGGCTCAGAGCTTCCCCCAGCGTCGGAGCTTCCCCCGGGATCGGAGATTCCCTCAGGATCGGAGCTTTCCCCGGGATCGGAGCTTCCCGTGGGATCAGAGAGTCCTTCGGGATCAGAGATTCCCCCGGAATCAGAGCCTCCCTCAGGATCAGAGCTTCCCCCGGGACCGGGATCGGAGCCTCCCTCAGGATCAGAGATTCCCCCGGGACCCGGGTCAGGCTCAGAGCTTCCCCCGGAATCGGAGCCTCCTTCAGGATCAGCGATTCCCCTGGAACCAGGACCAAGCTCGGCGCTCCCCTCGGTGTCGGAGCCCATCCTGCAGGCGCTGAGGGCCATGGTGGTGGTGAACTCCACGCCGTGCAGCGTTACCTGCGGGCTGGGCGTGCGGGAGGAGATGCTGTGCGAGGTGAGCCCGGCCGGGGAGCGCCGCAACTGCTCCCTGCAGCGCTCCCGCTGCCTCCGCGACTGGATCTGCGGTCTCCAGCACCTGTGCGTGCCCGAGGGAAAGCCCCTCCAGCTCACCTGCCTCTCCCCCGAGGCCGCCAGCCTGGAGGGAGCAGACTTCGGCTACAGCTGGAGGTTCGCCCGGGGGCTGATCACCACCAACGACCTCCTGTTCCAGCCTTTCCGCAACCCCCGCCCTTCCCTGCGCTTCTCGCCCGCTCTGGAGGCTCACTCCGGCACCTACCGCTGCGACGTGCAGGTGCTCAGCTCCTTCCAGCCCGTCAAGAGGATCTACTTCGGCCTCAGGGTGATCCCGGCGGATCTGGTGGATCTGGACTTCCAGAATTCCCTGACCTGGGAGCAGCAGCTGGCGGCCAGCGGGGAGGAGCCGCCSGAGAACGGCACGGGCCCCGCGGAGCAGCGGCGGGACCTGTGGGAGAAGCAGTGGTTCTACGAGATGGTGCTGGGAGTCGGGAGTGGTGTGATCATGGGGATCCTCTTCAGCCTCGGGCTCTGCTGCCTGGGCAGGATTTGCAGGAGAAGAGCAGCGGCRGAAATGAACGGACTGTGAGCAATTCCCTGTCTTTGGCTCTTTATTAGGATCAGGGATTCAGGGTGGGATTCTTGGGATGGTCCACAGTTGGATATTGGTGGTTTTGGTGATCCTCCCCTTCCAACTCAGGRCATTCCATGGATCCCATWAACTGATTTATTGGGATACTTCTAATTTATTTTCTGCAGACACAACTTATTATTGATTATATTCAGCCACTTTGGAGTCTGCATTAGGAATTCAGGATGGGATTCTTGGGATCATCCACTGTTGGATTTTGATCCTTCCCTTCCATCTCCGGATATTCCATGGATCCCATGTAATTTAATGGAATATTTCTAATTTATTTTCTACAGACACAGTTTATTATTGAGCATTTTCAGCCACTTTGGACGCTGGAAAGTCAGGACAGGGCTGGAGAACCTGTGCTGGTGCTTCCAGTGGAATTCTGGAATGATCCAGCCGGGATTCGGAGCCACAGCAAGCAGCTCCCAGCTCCTCTAAAGGGCCTTTGCTTTCCCTCCAGGTGTTTGGAGTTTTTTAGTTTAGCTTCCCATCCTTTTTCTTGTCAAATTGCCTTGAATTTCCTTCGATTTCTCCTGCCTTTCCAGGAATTCTGGGGGAATTCTGGGAGCTGCCCCAGGCCAGRGGAATGAGGTGATTTTTGAGCCAGTGTTGTTTCCCTCTGATCCAGCTGTGGGGATGAGGGATGCCCCACTTCCCTCTGGAAGTTTATTCCCTGGAAAAGGCATTTTCTGGGATATTCCTGGCTCATGCAGGAGATGAGAGCTGGGGGTATTTGATMCTCTCAGAGCTGAGCTCATCCCTAAAATCCTTATGGGAACAGCTCCATGGGATTGGGMTCTTTCATTTTTCCTGGAAATCAATGAGGATAAAGCAGGAATTCTGCAGGGAGTGGAATCCATAGAGGGATTTATAAAAATACCTTTTTAAAAATTTTTATTTCATATTTGCTATTTGTTCCCTTTTTCCCTGTGAGCTCCAGGGACAACCCAAATCCAGGGAAAACAGCAGCACAGCTCTAACATGAAAAATTGAAAATTCCCCAAGTTTTTCCTTTTACCAGAACAACACAAAAATGATTTGATATTGAAAGATACAGACATGGAGGGAAATAATTTTATTTATTTGAATGAAAACCAAACCAGGCACTTTCCAGAGCTGATTCCCAGAGGGTTTTTTTTTTTTTTCACCTCCTGAACATGGAAAAATTGGGAATGACCCATCACAGCGGGCTGGGAGTTAATGGTCCAGAGCTGCCCCATCTGCAGGACCCTCTCTGCTCTTTGTCATGGAAATTTCAGTGTCTTGGGCCCAGCTGGGATTCCCAAATCCAGCGGGATGAAAGCCCCGGCACAATCCAGCTCTGCTGGGGCAGTCAGGGCAGGAGCCAAAAATCTCCTTCATCTTTGGATTGAGGGCTTTTTTAATTTCTGAGGGGAGCCAGGTGCCCAGAGCAGGGAAAACGAATCCATAATTGGAGTTTTTATTTGAAGGCTGAGGGCTGSGATGGCCACTGGGGTCCAGCTGTCACAAAGGGCCTTTAATGGGATCTTTTTGGGGGGTGCTCTTTGATTTTTGTAGGGATATATAAGGATTGGGGGATGTTTGTCTTAACAGGGGAAGGAAGGGAGAAAGCAGGAAAAGGGAATAGCAGAGGCTGGAGCCAGGAGCTCCGGGACCTTTGGGATCACCAGAGCTGGGTAGGGCTCCTTCCCTCCATCCTTCCTCCTTTCCCTCTCTCCATCTTTCCCTCTCCATCCTTCCTCCCTTCCCTCTCTCCATCCTTCTGTCCCTCCATCCTTCCCCTCTTTCACTCCATCCTTCCCTCTCTCCATCCTTCTTCCTTCCCCTCTCTCCATCCTCCCTCCAAATCCCATGAATTCCAGTTCTTTCCCTGTCTCTGCACACCTTTAAACCCCTGGGCTGTGTTTTAGGCAGCWCTGAGAGGTTTTAAGGAGGATTCCAAGCCTTTTCCTCCCATTGSTGGCTCTGGCTGGGCTTTAAATGCAGATTTTTGTCATTTCCCGAGGTCTGAATGCCGAATTTGCAGGTGCAGATCCTTCCCCGTGGCTCTCCCAACCCTGGATCAACAGAATGGCAGAAGGGACTGCCCAAAACTGGGCTTAACAAAGCCTGAGGTGCCCTGTCTGGAGAGGGATTTCCCCGCCACCACCYGGGCTAAAAAGGGCAAGGAATTGTTATTTAAAGGGAAAACTGCACGTCAAGGCCCAGCCAGGAAATTCTGGGATTGGGGTTGCCCAGGCTGGCACTGTTTTCTCTGGGATTGAGGAATCACAGCCTGGGAAAAGTCCCTCAAATCCCCCTKGGGATGGAACCAGCAGCAACACCAATGGATTCTCGTTAACTTTGGTCAACTGCTTTACTGGGAGACAGAGATTTCAACAGGCAACATCGATTCCCGASCAGTCCTGTGGGTGCCCAGCTCAGCATTCCTGCTTTTCCCAGCCTCTGGAGTGGAGGAGGCTCCTCAGCATCCCGGTGCTTCCTTGGGATGTCTGGTCGGAGCTGGAATCCAGAGCTGCTTCCTGGCTGGATCTCAGCCTTTGCAGTCCATTCCAAGCCTGGAATTTTGGCTGGATGAATTCTCAGTGCAGGGAGATGAATCCGAGCCCAAACTTTCCTTGTTATCCCAGTGGTGGCTTCCTTGAGTCTCCCATTGTTTTCATTTTGTCGTTTTATACAATTCATTCTCTAAGCCCCTCTGAAACTGGATTTATTGACACCTCCATTTTTAGGCAGAGCTGCCCAAGTTAGGGATTCTGGGGAAGGATCCCCTTCTCCCTTTCCCCTTCTCCCCAGACAGAAGGGGAAGAGGCAAACAGGGTGACAAATCCCCAAAAAGCACGTGGGATATGGGAAAACACGGAATTTGCGCCTCACAGCTGAGACAAGCACCGGGCTGGGGCTGCAAGTGAACACCAGAGTTGTTTAAAAAAAGGCTTTTCAGGCTGTGGCAGAGCTCGATCCTCCCGTGCAGTTTTCTCCTTGGGCTGGTTCCTACAGGATTTGGTTCTTTTTTTTGTGGGAAAAAGGATCAATCCCGTCCCACAAATGCTCCGAGCTGGCTGTGGTGGGGTGGGTGTGGAACATGCTGCTCCCTGAACTCCTCAGTCCCCGTCCCCCCGTGGAATTCACTGTACAGAGTTAAAAAAAGAGTCAGATTTAGCAGTCTGGTTATCTCATACATGGCTTCAATAAGGCAGAAAAACCTATGGATACAGTGAGGGGTGGGCAGTTGGCTGCAGAACTCCCGGAGAATTCTTCATTTTCCTCGTTTCCTTAAAAAACATTAATAAGTTAAAGACCCATGTCTCGTAYGAAAGCTTTTTGTTCCTCCAAACCAAAAAAACACCCCCAAAAAAAGCTGTTTTTAAATTTCTTCTTCCCTTCCAATGCTGTCCAATCCTCTCCTCTCCTCTCCGAGGTGGGATTTGTGTTGTTCCCGTGGGATCGCCTCCGGAGCCGCGTCCTGGGGCGCGCTCAGAGCTCCAGGGAGCTGATCAGGGCCACCAGCAGCAGGGAGTTGGTGGTGATGATCATGACAGGTGGTGCTGGCCTTGTCCCCGAGTCCTCCACCATCATGCTCGTCCCTGGAAAAAACAGGGAACAGGGAAAAGGCGGCTGTGGGGTGGCACGGATGCTGCGGGGAGCTTGAGGGGTTTTTGTGGGGTTTTTTATGTGTTTGGTGTTGATGAAACTCCCGGGAATGCTGGGAATAGGAATTTGGGGGTGGGTGCTGAGAATTTACTCCAGAATTTAGGGAATTTGCTGGAGCTGTGGCCCCGCGGAGCTGGGATTGGTGGAAAATGTAAATAGTTTTTAGTTCTTAACTCTTGGGAAGTTGGGTGTTGTGGGGTCTGGAGGCTGCACATCCTGGGCCAGGCTGGACTGAGTTTGGGAAGAGGAGTGGGGAGAAGGAGAAGAGTCAGGAATTCCTCTGGATGAACAGCACAAGGGAACCAAAGGCTGATACCAGGAAAAAACAATTCCAGRAAAGACCAATTCAACCTAAAACACTGCAGGAGGATGTTCTCCCACAGCTCTGGAAGGGAGAGTGGGATTTTAAAATTTATTGGGATTGTGCTGTGGCCAGGATGGGAAGGCCGTGACTGAGTCCTTCTTGCTTGGAAGGGGAAGGACAGAAGCTGTCCTGTGGATGAGCTCCAGGGGCTGTGGAGAACCTTGGAAAGGGGAATTTGGGCGTGGAGAGGGTGTGGTCAGAGTGGGAGTGGTCAGTGGAGTGGGTGTGGTCAGTGAAATGGGTGTGGTCAGTGAAATGGGTGTGGTCAGTGAAATGGGTGTGGTCAATGGAACAGGCGTGGCCAGAGGAGTGGGTGTGGCTGGAGGAGTACAGGTGTGGTCAGTGGAATGGGCGTGGCCAGAGGGGCAGGTGTGGTCGGAGGAGCACAGGTACCGCTGTTCCGGAGGATGTGAACCTCGGCCGGGGTCCCGTCCCCGCCGGGCCCGGTCACCCGGATCTGCACGAAGGCGTGAGTGAAATCCTCCGGGATGGGGATGTCGATGTGGCTCTTGCTGGCCAGGTACAGCGTGGGGGCCGAGTGGGAATCCTGCCTGTAGAGCATCTGTGGGAAGAGGGAATGCTGAGCTCCTGTTCCCTGKGATTTCCTTGGATCCAGGAGAARCCCAGCCACACTGGCCATACCTTGTACCCAGTCACCGCTGACTCATCTGCCTTGGCCACCACRGGGTCCCACTTGATGCTGACCGTGGAGCCGGAAAAAGTCCAGGAGATGTTCCCAGGTGGCCTTTTTGGTGCTGAGGGATGCGAAAACAGAGGGATTGGGTAAATCAGGAAGTAAGGAAAAGGCTGTGCTGCTCCCAGCCATCCCCTGGGCCTCGGCTGGGCTGTCACCACTATGGGGTGTTCAAAGGACATTGAACAAGAGCACCAAGATCAAAGTTGGGGTGATTTTGGGGAGGTGTAGGGGTCAGGGCTGACTCACGGGGTCTGGTGGTGGTGACGTTGGTGGAGGGGCTGGGGGGGCCGGTCCCTGCCCGGTTGTAGGCTCGCACGGACACGTGGTAGATGGTGTTGGGGTTCAGGCCGGTGACGTGAGCCGATGTCACCAGCCCCGCTGTCCTCACCCTGTCAGCYGCCTCCTCCTTGTCCCCATCCTTCCAGTACCGGATCTGCATGCAAAAGGACAGGAAGGGTTTAGGAAGGAGAGGTCTGCAAATCCCGAGTCAGCCCATCCTGAAGCACCTCTGGGTGTTGGTTTCTGTGTATTTTGCTTTGTGTGTGCCCAGGATTGAGGCCACGGCCTCCTGGGAAAGGCAGGCAGGAAAAATGGGATGATTCCCTTTAATCCCTCCTGAGAGAGCAGTGCCACCCACATTAGAACCACATGGTCTGAATTATCCCCCACCTCTGGAATCAAAATGCTKCCTCCTTTCACCTCACATAACCCCGGGGGAGTTTTCCTTGCTGGGCTCTCAGGGTCTCCCATTCCCATTGGAATCTCCTACCTCATATCCCAAAAGCACTCCGGTCACTTCTCCCTGCTCCACGGGCTCCCAGGACACATCCATCTCCGAGGACAGGACAGACTTGGCAATGACCCTGTAAGGAGCCGCTTTGGGTTCTGGAAGACAGGAATAAAATCCTTTTCCTGACTTTGGGCCCTGTCAGGAACAAAAAGGTTTTTCCCACAGCATCATCCCATCAGCGGGCAGACAGCTGGTGTTGTGTTAGGGAGCSAGGGGAAGGGATTTAGGGACTTAGGAGGACAAGCAGGGCCACAGCTGTGAGCTCTGGGATCCATGTCTGCCCCGAGGCTCTGGGGCAGTCGGGGCTGGCCTCAGGGAATCGTCACTCAGTGTGTTTGGAGGAGYAGAGGAATGTTGTGCTGGAATCGCTGTTCTGGGAGCCAAAGGAATTYCCGAGCTCCCGGATGGACACGGATCTRCAGGGGTCTGGCTGAGGAAAGGCCRTGGGTTGGACAGAATTGGGAGTTCTGAGTCTGTGCACTCATGGAGAGGTTTGGGTGGAAGGGACCTTAAGGGTCCTCCAGTGCCACCCTCCGCCATGGCAGGGACACCTTCCACTAAGCCTCTGACCTTGGACACTTCCAGGGATCCATGGGCAGCCACAGCCTCTCTGGGAATTCCATCCCACCCCCATCCCACCCTCCCAGCCAGGATTTCCTTCCCAATATCCCACCCATCCCTGCCCTCTGGCAGTGGGAAGCCATTCCCTGTGTCCTGTCCCTCCATCCCTTGTCCCCAGYCCCTCTCCAGCTCTCCTGGAGCCCCTTCAGGCCCTGCCAGGGGCTCTGAGCTCTCCCTGGAGCCTTCTCCTCTCCATGCKGGACATTCCCAGCTCTCCCACCGCTCCTTACCTTCCTCTGCCGAGTACACGATGGCCGTGAGGCTCTCGGGGCCCTCCCCTTTCCTGTTGTAGGCCCTGATCTTCACCTCGAAGGGGGTGTAGGGCGCGATGCTCTCGTTGCGGTACACGAAGTGCAGAGACTCCGCGTGCGGCACCCGCGCCCGCAGCCAGGCCTGGCTGCCCTTCCTCCGGAAGGACACGATGTACCCAAAGCCATCCCCGTTCTGGTAGTCCCGCAGTGTCGGCTGGGAAGAGAGAGGGAGCCTTGGTCTGTCCAAACCAGCCCTTGGCTCAACCTCACCACCAAATTGGGATGGCGGTGCTGATTCCCACCCCTAAAAATGCCACGTGTTCTCCACCTTGGTGCTTTCCCCATTCCCAACTCACCGTCCAGGTGATGATGAGCTCGTTGGGAGCGCCTCCGCCGCCGCCGAGCCCGGACGGTGCCACCGTTGGTGCTGTCAGGTCCCCAGGGAAAAGCAGAGTTTGGGTTAAGGAGGTGGGAGCGATGGGGAGGAGCTCAAACACAGCGTGACTGCATGGGACAGCTCCCAGGAAAGGACTGGGCTCTGTTTTCAGCCGTGAAAATCCTGTCCAGAATTCCAGCTTCTGCCTGACCCGGGGGCATGGGGCAAGGATTTGGTGTCTGAGGGGACAAGGATGGAGCTCAAAAGCAGGGATGTGGAGGGGAGTTTTATTATGAGGAAGCTGGTTTGCATTTGGTGGATTGGGTGCAGTTCTCCTGCTGTTCTCCCATCCCTTCTGTCCAAGCAGCTGGACATGGAAGGAACATTCCCAGCTGGATGTMGTACTGGGAAGTGCAGTTTTAACCCTGCTCATCTTTGACACAGAAATGGTCAAAAAGGTGGGAAACCCCGCGATGGCCTCAGCTCCAGGAGCTCTCCAGGAGATGACTCATCCCTTGGGACCATCCCAGGCAGGGACAGGAGCCTGGGCTTGTCTCCACACCCACCTGCTTCCTTGGTCCGGATTTTGCTGGAGGGCAGACTGGGCTCCCCAATTCCCAGGATGTTGCTGGCCAGGACCCGGAACTTGTAATCCATCCACGGGATGAGGTTCACCACCTGCGCCGTCTCCGCGTTGCCCTCGATGTTTACAGGATCTGTAAAATCCAACAACACCAGAGGGGAAGAAAGAGCGAGGAACAGTGTGGAGCCAGGACTGGGTTGGYGGCCTCGGGGTGTCACCGGTGCCACCGTGGGGACACTCACTGGTGCGCATCTGCTTCCACTGACTGGACAGGAGGGTCCGGGCCTCGATCAGGTACCTGGCGATGGGGCTGTGGTTGTCRAAGCCGCGGCTCCAGCTCAGCTGGACACTGGTGTCACCGATGTCCCTCACCACCACCCCGCCAGGCGGGCCTGGAGGGCCTGAGGGGATGGGAAATGTGTCACTGATGTGGAAGATCTGGAGGTTCATCACTCCTGTGCGTTGTACAAGTCCTAAAATCACATCGGGCCTTTCTTTTCTGGAAAATGGGAAGCCTCACCTCCAGCTTTAGCCTCTGGAAAAGCTCCTAAGCCTGGTTGGAAGGGTTGGAAATGACCTCCAAGACGATCAAACCCAAGTTTTGGGCGAAAACAAAACCCACTAGGCCTTATCATGGAATTATTTGGTGTGAGGTGGTTACCAGGGAAGAGCAGCCGATGGCACGGACCGTGTCATTGCTCTGGGTGTGGCAGGAGCAGGGAATGTTCCCACAGGGAATTGCCTCTGACAGTGAGTGTGGCTGGCTCAGACCAGGGAATGTTCCCACAGGGAATTACCTCTGACGGTGAGCGTGGCTGACTCGGACGCGCTGTCCACCACGGTCTGGGCCGTGCAGGTGTAACGCCCCGAGTGCCGCAGCTGCGCGTTGGAGATGCTGAGGTCCCCAATGGCCTCCTTCTGCAGGGCAACAGGAGAAATCGGTGCCTGGTCACAGTCCAGAACTCAGCGTGGTGTGAGTTTGGGTGCTTGSATTGTGGTGGAGGTGGAGAAGAGGGAGATGGGAAAAAATTCCCCCATGGGTGATGGAGSTGGAGGATCARAGRGGGATCCAGTGCTGGCCAAGGCTGAGCCTGAGCTGGGTCTGTTTGGCTTGGGATGGTGATCAAAGAGTGATCAATGAGTGGTCAATGAGTGGTCATTGAATGATCAGTGAGTGATCAATGAGTGACGACATAATGATCACTGATTGATTGTTGGGCGATCATTTAGTGATCATTGAGTGATAAATGAGTGGTCATTGATCGACCATTGTGTGATCACTGAGTGATCTCTGCCTGCCTTTATCCACAGGTCTTTCCCTTTCTCCTCCAGTCTAGGAGGGCAGTGATCATGGAATCATGGAATGGTTTGAATTGGGAAGGATCTTAAAGCCCATTCCATTCCACCSCAGCCATGGCCAGGGACACCTCCCACYACCCCAGGGTGCTCCRAGCTCCATCCAACCTGGCCTTGGGCACTTCCAAGGATGTGGAATTCACAACCACTCCGGGCAAAGTGACAGAGCCGCTTTGGTGGGCACAAACACGCAAATAACGAGCGTGGGATTCATTTCCCATCCTTTTGGACGGTCGGGGATTCCCCCTGGACTCACCGCGCTGGCTCGCCGGTAGTGCCCCTCGGACTTGTCGAAGTCGATGGGGAAATCATCCAGGGACCAGGTGAAGGTGAGGTCCATGGTGGGGTCGTGGGACGCGTGGCACTGCAGGGTGAGGTTCTCGCCCACGTTGATGTCGGCGCTGGACGGTGCCAGCGTGATCTTGGTGGCATCTGCAGGGAGTGGGCGGGAAGAGCCGTCAGCTGCGAATATCCCAGTGTCCAACCCATCCCTTCCAGCTCCTCATCCCGCCCCAACAGCTGCGGCCTCACGGGAGGAAGAGGAGGGATTAGAAAATGGAAATGCTTTTCTCAAGGGCCTGGTGGGTCATGCAGAAGTTTTGCTGCCCCACCTGAAATCACTTTGCTTCCCTGATTACTCTGTTTTTTGAGAGGATAAGGAGAAGAGGACGATAACATTGTTCATTCATGGCCGTTTCTTGCTGAATTGACCCCCAAATGAACATCCCTACCTCGGACAGAGAGGATTCCAGTGCTGTTGGCTTTGCCCATGAAGTTCTCAGCAAAGCAGGTGTATTTCCCCTCATCGGATTTGCTGATGTTCTGCAGGATCAAGGTCCCGTCCGCCGTAATCGTCACCCTGCAAAGGAAGGGGAGCCACACAAGGAAATGTCAGGAGATCGACCCGTGCTGGACATTTGGGAATTCCCACTGATTTTAGAGAAGCTGGGCACAAAATCAGGCGGAAAAAAAATCGCGTAGGACTTCGCTAAAGAAGAAATTAGAGGTCTAACAAAACTCAGGGATGCAGCAGCACTTTTGGATCATCCAGTTCAGTCTTCTGGTAAAAAAAAAAAAAACAAACAAAAAAGGATTTTAGGCACATTTTCTAGGTGGAAGCTGACTCTGCGCTGCTACCTGCTGCTGTTGACCAGGAGTTCTGTCCCTTTGGTCCAGAGCACGGTGGCTTTTGGTGCTGCTCGTGGCTGGCACGGGATGATGACCTTCCCACTGCGGGCTGCCGGGATCAGGCGCTTCACCGGGTTTAGTCTAAAATCTGGAGCTAAGGCTACAGGGATAAAAAAAGAGGATTAAGGCACGATTAGAAACGCTGCCCTGGGGGGAATCTCAGCGCCGTGCGAGTGGGAATCGATTTGTTGTTGGATGGCTCGGTGAGAGAAGCGAGGCAGAGTCTGGAGAGCGGGGTAAAGGAGGAATTCCTCAGCTGCCGGGCGGATCCTGGTGCCTGCCAGGCAGGAATTGTGTGGCGCAGGATTGGGAGCGATGGGAATGACCCTAACAAGTGCAAGGTCTTTGAGAGACACAACAACAGCTGCTTTGGAACATGTCAAGGATAATCTCTTCAATATCCTGACCAACGCAGACATCCAGCTTGCCTGAAACCCCTCCTGGAATTGCAGATGGAATTGGGATTTACCTGTTGGCCTGGGTGTGTTAATGATGAGCAGTTGGTGCTCAGGGCCTTTAATTAATCTCTGGCATCTCCATGAGGAGATGAACTTTTGGACTAACGTGGAACAAGTTTGGCAGCAGTTCAGCTCCAGTCACCATCCATCAAAGCTGGAGGGATGGAGGCTGAACTCTTTCCTCCAAAAAAAGAGGAATTTATAGTGGAAGAGAGGTTGTAGTTCTGCTGCTGGGTGTCCTGTCCACTTCCTGTGGCTAAATAGATTTTTTTTTGTTCACTTTCACACAGAATTTACACAGGATTTAAAATTTAAAGGCTTGCAGAAGGTCTGGTTGAACCAGCAACCATTTCAGTGGTGAGCAAAGCTGTTTTTGCTTGCTCTCATCTCACTGCGAGATCACAATGTCAGGATCACATCAGGATATTCGGAAGAGATTTTTTTTTTTTCCGGTGTCCCATTGGAACCCAGAGCTCTGGGAAAGGAGGAATTACCTTGCACTGTTAATTCAGCACTTGCATAAACTGTGCCATGCTTGTTCTCAGCCACACACTGATACATGCCAGAGTCCTCCAGGACTAGCTTGGAAAATCTCAGCTCTCCACCGCTCACTTCGATGCGGTTCTGTGCAAACAAGAGGATGAACCCATTAGATGAGAAAAACAACCAAAAAAAAAAAGGATGGAACTCAGTCCTCGGCTGGGTCAGGGTTGAGTTTTGTCACAGACTCCTCGAGGCCAGCGTGGTTTTCCATGGGGGAAAACACAGGAATTGTTTTTGTGTCTGTGCCGTGACTCCCCCACGTCTCTCTGTTTGCCGAGACACCCGGGCAGCAGCAGCAGCGTGCAGGTGACACCGGGACAGGCCCGAGGGCTGGCTGTCCTCCCTGCTGGCCGGCTGGGAGTCCCTGCAGCTGCACGAAGCAATGGCTGGGATGGCAGTGCCAGCAGAGGGGATCTGGGATGGTGCCGGCGCTTGGCAGCCCGATGGGGGCACATGGAGGGGGGATGCGGGGTGAGAACCGGGGCGGGGATGCAGGAGCGAGGCAGGAGGAGGGGCTGGGGCTGCAGGAGCGGGGTCACAGCCGGCTCTGGGGGGTACCTGGGACGTCAGGGGTTGCCCGTCCCGCAGCCACCGCACCGTGGGCCGGGGTTTGCCGGAGGCCACGCAGCTCCAGCGCAGGTCGGACCCGATGTCGGCCTCCGTGTCCGAGATCACGTCCAGCCACTCGGGCTGGGCTGCAGGGGACAAGAGAGAGGGGGCAGAGCCGAGGAGCTCAGCTGAAGGGTGGCCGTGCCAGGCTGGCAGAAGGATGTCCCTGTGCCAGTCGTTGGCACAGCGGGACCTGCCACGGGAACAGCCCCGGCCGTTTGTGCAGGGAGGGGCACGGCCAGGTCCTGCTGGGCTCTGGCTGAGCAGGATCAGGGCAGAATCCAGGGCTGAGGAATTGGTTTCTGTTCTTAAGAGTAAATTCAGCCATTCCTGAATCGTCAAACCGTGGAATGGCGTGGGTTGGAAAGGAACTTAACAATCCTTCAGTGCCACCCATGGGCAGAGACACCTCCCACCATCCCAGCTTGCTCCAAGTCCTGTCCAGCCTGACCTGGAACATTTCCAGGGATGGGGAAGCCACGGCCCCTGTGCCACCACCCCCATCCACCCTGTGCCAGGGCCTCACCACTCTTACAGTAATTTCTTCCTGATATCTCCTCTAACCATTCACCCTCTCAGCCTCAGGCCACTCCCGAACTTCAGGAAAAGCTGGAATTGGGCTGAGGTAACCAGGTTAAGTTTTTTAGCTTGACTAGATCAGGGTTAACAGCTCGCAGCATTAGCCCTGGTGGGAGCTCCTCAGGCTTGGAGAGGATCTTGAGAGAAAGCCAAATTTGCTTTTCATCACTCTCCTTCCCTCCCTGGTTCCCTGATGTTTGCTGTGATGATTTCAGAGCTCTCTCTCCCTCCTTGCCACAGCCCAAATGTGCCCACTGAAAGGTTTCCCTGATCCCTGCAGGTCTTGGCTGGGGCTTTGCAAGGCCTTTAATTAGGGCTGGAAAAAGGCAGGATTAGAGGGGGTGATTTTAGCCCCAAAGCCTCAGACCCTTGCCTGGGGCACCTGGGTGTGCTCAGGGGAGTTAAATTGTGTTCCCCGTGTGAAGGACACGTGTTCGTGTTCTTTGGATGAAGGACACACGTTTAACATGTCCCTTTGAGTGAAGGACACATGTTTATGTTCCTTGGACAAAGAACACGTGTTTAGATGTGTCCCATTGGACGAAGAACACTTTTCTGGGTGAACGACACGTGTTTAAATGTGTTTCTTGGATGATGGACATGTTTGGGTGTGTCCCCCTGGATAAGGGACGTGTTTGGGTGTGTCCCCGTGGATAAGGGACATGTTTGGGTGCGTTACCGTGGATGATGATGCGGCCCTGGTGGGTGTCCCTCCCTTTGGCGTTCTCCGCCTCGCACTCGTAGGTCCCCTCGTCCTCGAATCCGGCGTGCTGGATCTGCAGCAGGGGCTCGCTGCCGATCCACTTGGAGGACTGGGGCCCATCCAGCTTCCTCCACTTGATCTGGGGCACGGGGCTGTGGGAAAGCAGATCCGGTGGGTCCGGGCTGGGGTCAGTCCCCACGTCCCAGCCCTGCCCCACTGGGCCTTGGCTGTGGCCAGTTCCTCCCTTTTCCCATTTCCTTTTTTTCTCTGGTCTTCCATTGGAGAGAGGAGGTGTGGAAATCCTGCTGTTCCCTCCCCATCTCGATCCCCATCGTGATCCCAATCCCCATTCTGATCCTGAGCCTCAGCCTCAGACTGATCCCAATCCTGATCCCAATCCCCATTCTGATCCTGAGCCTCAGTCTCAGCCTGATCTCAATCCCAATCCCGATCCCCATTCTGATCCTGATCCCAATTCCCATTCTGATCCCGATCCCAATCCCCATCCCAATCCCAATCCCACGGACGCTGCACTCACTTCCCAAAGGCGAAGCACTCCAGGGTCACTGCCTGCCCGGTCAGGGCGTAGGTGTCCGCAGGAAACCTGGCCTTGATGCTGGGTGGGAACTGCCTGGCATCTGCCACAGGGAAAGCACCGCTCAGGGGACCAGGGTGACACCCAAATGCCACCCAGGGGACCAGGGTGACACCCAAATGCCACCCAGGGGCCCTCAAAGAGCAGAGGGACCCCTGAGGTGAATTCCCAACCCCTGTGTGTGTCTGGGAGGGGGACAGAGGTTTCATTTCAGACAGCTCTTGCTGTCTCTAAAAGTCTCTTTGTAACATCTCAGGGCTCCGTAATTCCCAGGAATCACAGAATCCTGGGATGGTTTGGGTATTGGGAGGGTCCTTAAAGCCCAGCCAGTCCCACCCGTGCCAAGGACAGGGACACTTCCCACTATCCCAGGTTGCTCCAATCTGAGCCCATCCAGGCTTTCCTCCTGTTCAATTCCCTTTTCCCTGCACCAGAATGATCCTTTAAAAACAGAAACCCCACGGATGGAGTGGAAACAGGGAATCTTGGCGAGAGAGCCGCTTCCCTCCCATCCCAGCCCATCCACGTTTTTGAAGATCTAAGGCTGGAGGGTGATTTGAACCCAAATGCTTTGCAGGGGGTCGTTAATTCAGATTTTTCCCATAAGAACTGGCATTTTTGGGACAACCCAAGAGCGCTGACCCTCTGCAGCCAGGCTGAGGCGGGAGAACTTGCTGAAGACGCTCTTGGTGATGAAGTCGATGTGGCTGGTGGCAAAGCAGGAGTAGTTGCCCAGGTCCGAGGCCTCCGTCTTGGCAATGTAAAGGTTTCCCGTGCTCTGGGAGATGAAACGTCTCCCGTCGGCCGGGATGAAATTGGGGAATTCATTCAGGAGCCACCGGTAGGATAAGCCTGGAGGGAAAATAAAGGAAAGGAATAAACTTTGGACAGGTTTGTCCTCCCGGGAGGGATGGACACAGTGGGATTCCAGGCTGGAATTGGTCTTTCCATGGGAGGAAAAGGGAATCAGCTGTGCTGGTTGTTGTGTCCTCCCGGGTGGGATGGACCCAGTGGGATTCCCAGCTGGAATTGGCCCTGGCATGGACACACCAAATCCCACCTCTGCTTTGTTGCGTTTCAAACTCTGAGTTAACCCCGAATTTCCTTCCCTGAAATTCCCAGAAAATCTGGGAGCGCCTTACCTGGGTAGTGGGGTGGGGGGCTGCAGGTGAACATCACCCCCCAGCCCTCGGCGATCTTCACGGGGTCCCGCTCTTCCGCCGAGAACTCCTGCAAAACTGAACAGGCACAGTCAAACCCAGGAAAAACACCTGGAGGAACCTCTGCGCTTCCTCTGCCCCTCCTCAGCTGGGTTTGTGCAGAGGGAGATCCAAAATTATCACTGCCTTTCTCCATCATACTCCAAATTCCCCGAATTTCTATGGAAGCGCCAGGAGATTTCTCCATGGGGTGATGTGCTGCAGAGATTGTCTCCAGCCTTTTCCCAGGCAGGCTGGGTTTAAGCCCAGCCTAACTGCGGTTGTGTTTAATTCACCTGGCGGTGCCCAACTTACATCCAAAGCGGAGCGAGGCTTCCCTGCTCACCACGGTGCCCCTGGCGTTGGAGGCCACGCACTGGTAGGAGCCGGAATCCTTGGATTTCACGGGGTTGCTGATCACCAAATCCCCGGCCACCAGCCTGTAGCGGGAATCCGGCTCCAGCTTCAGCTCCGTGCCGTTCATCTTCCACCTGCCAGGAGGAACGGGAGCGGGGATAAATCCCCACAGCCCTGGGGCTGGGCTGGTTTTCCAGCTGGGGTGGGGCTGCAGGTGGATTTGGATCTGAGCTGGGCCCGGGAGGGGTGGAACATCTCAGAATTGTGGGGTTGTTCAGGTTGGAAAAATCCCTCTGGGATCATCGAGTCCAGGCTGTGCCCGATGCACCCTGAGCACTCAGTGCCACCTCCAGGTGCCACCTCCAGGGCTGGGCACTCCAAACCTCCCTGGGCAGCCCCTGCCGAGCCTTTCCATGAGGAAATTCCTGCTGATTCCAACCTGAGCCTSCCCTGGCACAGCCCCAGCCCCTTCCCTCTCCTCCTGTCCCTGTTCCCTGCGATGAGATCCCAAATCCCCCCCGGCTGTCCCCTCCTGCCAGGGACTTGTGCAGAGCCAGAAATTCCCCCTGAGCCTCCTTTGCTCCAGGCTGAGCCCCTTCCCAGCTCCCTCAGGATCCTCCAGACCCTTCCCAGCTCCCTCAGGATCCTCCAAACCCTTCCCAGCTCCCTCAGGATCCCCCAGACCCTTCCCAGCTCCCTCAGGACCCTCCAGACCCTTCCCAGCTCCCTCAG